>JBAJFG010000422.1:0-265549 GCA_037903475.1 Ancylostoma caninum
TTGGAAGAGACAAAGAATGACACCCATTCAGAGATACAATAATGACACCTATTCAGAAATATATTCAGAAATATGTGACTTGCCGCTTTTTTTTTTGAGAATATACGTCACTTTGTTTTTGTGGTTTTACCAGCCTGATCGTCAAGCTAACGCCAGACTCTCGGGCTTTTTTGGTCTCGTTCTGCTCGCCTCGCATTCGTGTGTATGTTACCCTCCATTGAGCACTGGCATACCAATCTTGCAGGTGATGATCCATGCGTGACATTTTCTCCACTATTGAGAGCCTGCGCACCACTATCGTAGGTGTGGAACCATCCGTGACATCTTCCCCACTTTCCGACACCGGCCACCCTTATCACACCGTTGAACCCGACTCTAGGCGTTTCCCCATATTTGAACGCCGGCGCACCCTTAACCTACCCCTGGACCCAATTCCAGGCATTTCTCCATTCTCGGATGCCGGCGCACCCTCATCTTGTCGTTACACCAAATTCCAGGTGTTTCTCGCCGGCTCTCTCTTATCTTATCGTACGATCCAATTCCAGGCGTTGAACCACTTTCGAACAACGGCGCACCCCTATGACAATAGTGGACCCATCTCCACTTATGGCCGCCGGCGCATCACTCACACAGCCGTTCTGCGATCAGTGGCAACTCTTCCCCTAACTTGAGGCGCTGAACAAGATGTTGAGGTTCCTTCCATTTTTGATGGCTGGTTCTCGTGCACAGACTCACACAAACACATGAACTGGTTACACATGAACAAGATCTGGTTACAGGAGATGAGAGTTGAATCCTTCACGACTTCACTACCCGCCGTGCCGCCTGGCTCCCGCGAGGGGAAGAGCCGCCAACGCAACCCAAATCCGATTTCCACCCCAGGAAGGTCCTCGTTTGCTGCTTCTGGGATGCCAAAGGAATGCTGTACGAGCCGCTACCACAAGGCAGAACGGTCATCGGCACCATATACGCCAACTCCAGGAACTAGCTCACACCCTCCGAGAAAAGCGGCACAGAAAGACTTCAGTACACCTCCTCTATCACAACGCTCGATCTCACATTGCCATCGAGACGCAGTCCAAATTAGCCGAGCTGGTGGGCTTTCCTCTTAAGACTCTCCTTCTAAGGAATCCTTCGCTAGATATGATGAGTTTAAAACGGCGGTTGCTAAGTTCTTCGACTCCCAGACTCCGCCTTTCCGGGAGAAGGGAACCAATTTCCTGCCCGAGAGGTGGAACATTGTCATAGCTAGCAACGGTGATATATTGCTGGTTGAGCATGTTGTTGAGTAAGGTTGCAATAAAAACAAAAGAGACGAAAACTTCGGACATTACTTCCTCGCTAACCTAATAGGTTGGTGCAAAAATAATGCGCGTTTTCATGCCTCTGATTCCGAACCTCATAACTCCTTTCAAAATCGATCTTTTTCAAAATGCTTAGAACTATTGTAATCCGCAAATCTCCAGCAATAAGATAGATGTTCTCCGACTACCGTGCATTTCTGATAGGACCTTCTAGCATCGACTAACTTCCAGAGGGCAGTTTTGGTATCACCTTAGTCTTCGAGAAAATTCTCCAGGAAGAAGTCGTCCAGGATCTCGGGGAAGTGGTGGTCGGTGAGCGAGAAGTTTGCTGATTATGATATAGGAGTCCGAGCTTCCTAGCTCAGTTGCCCCAACCTGTGAAGAATCTGTCGTGCAGGGTGTGCCTGGACGGTGCCGTGTAGGAGTGAAGAATCTATTTTATTGAGCAATGCTGGGGCCACATAGTGAAGTTTCTAATTTATTTCATTTACGTCCTGAAACCACTTACCAGATTAGGAAGAATGAATGAGCTGCAGTGAGCAATTTTTACAGCACGTCACCACAAAGTCGCCGTGACCTCATTTTGGTGTTGCTTCGGTTTCTGAGATTATTTCGGTGCACGTTCCTCGTCCAACTATTGAGCAAGGCACCTTATTTTGTCGAAGAGGGTCTATACTTCATACTTAATCACTAAGCAACCGACTGTTTGGTCGCAGTTTTTTCACTACAAAGGTGCGAAGCACACCTCTCAACGAGGATCAATGTGCTACACGTTCAGTATACGCGACATCGTTTCGTCGAGCTTTTTCATCCTCCCGTTTTCACTGAAGGGAGGGATGATCTGACAACAATCACCGGCGAGCTTCTGCGAAACCGAATATGTTGTTTTGGATGGGTGCTCTTTGACAATTGTCATCAGTTGGGGGTCACAAACCCCAGGAAGACCTATGCGACATTCCTTACTTTCGAAGCAAGGCACACCAAGCCGAAAAATCCGGGAGCAGCTCGGCGGAATGCATTCGCCCACACTCCCTTCGCCAAAACTATGGTAGTATTCCGAGCGGTTCCTGCTGCGATGCCGGCGAGTTTTAGTTCGCTGAAGTGAGTTTGGCAAAAAACTTGTTTTGGCAACTTTCGTTCCACAAATAAAAATTCTTCAAAAACATGAACTTCGCTCAAAATGCATAAGATATTTGAAAACGCCATGAAATTTGCTACAAAACCATTTGCAATTTCTCAAACCGATAATAAGAAACACAGGAAGTTTTCTGCACCGAAGATGAAGCAACGAAAAACGCGCATTATTTTTGCACCAACCTAATACTATGAGTGAGTGCTGGAGCACTGGAGTTGCAGGCCTTCCCCGTCAGGTCGGGACTTCACGGATCGACACCGAATATGGAGTGAAAATGCGTCATCGTACTAACAATAAATGTGTATGGCAAGTTCACAAAACTTATGTGAACTAAGGAATTGTGTGCTCGGTAAAGCAATGCTGGCGCCTGATTATTACATGTTCTACCGTTTTCTTTCACAGACTGGCATCAGCTTGATAAATGTCCATTATCTGCGCATTACCAACTTGTGCCGTCTCAAACCACTGCAGTGAGTTGTACCTAGGAAAGAGTACATGAGCATTTCAATTTCGATAGCAGAATGGACAAGAACCAGTGGGAAAGCGCATTTAAAACCTCTGTATTTTTTCCACGGCAGATAATGAAGGACACGTGCCCAACAACAAAACTACTTCATACACGTAGACAATTTTTTATCGGGAATCATTGCATCTGTATGACAAGAATATGTTTGACGCAGCACGACCATCGTGACCACTAATTTCAAAGCTGCAGAGGACGGGAATTGCAGCATGTTTATCCCGCTGGATAAACTCAATAACGTGCATAGAACGACCACGTTCAACCGGAGCGACTAACTGCTCATTGATCCTACTATATTAAAAGATTTGGTCGCTAATCCCCGAAAACACTTCCGTTACTGCGCGTCGACTCTCAGCGCATTGTCGATACGATGTCGATCGATGTTGTGATGAGTACATCAAAAAAGGGGCCCCTGGCCTAAATTTCCACATTGTCCGCTTTTTTCGTCCTAGATCTTTATCTTCCTTGTTATAGGGTGACACCTCCCTAAGGACCGGCGCAGGTTTTAGGCTACTTTGCACCTGGGATTATTGATTAGTTTATCGATTATATCGATTTTATTGATTTTTCGCTATTTTTGCCCCAGGCGTGGCGAAGACATGTCTACTGGGGTATGTCAGTACGCTGAACACGAATATGACAACCGTTTGGTACGGCACTATCGATTTATCGATTTTATTGATTTTTCGCTTGTTTTGCCCCAGTGACGGTGAAGACATGGCTACTGGGGTATGTCAATACGCCGAACACGAATATGACAACCGTTTTGAACAGCACTATCGATTTATCGATTTTATTGATTTTCGCTTATTTTGTCCCAGTGACGGTGGAGACATGGTTACTGGGGTATGTCAATACGCCGAACACGAATATGACAACCGTTTTGTACAGCACTATCGATTTATCGATTTTACTGATTTTTCGCTAATTTTGCCCCGGGCGCGGCGAAGACATGTCTACTGGGGTATGTCAGTACGTTGAACACGAATATGACAACCGTTTCGTACGGCACTATCGATTTATCGATTTTATTGATTTTTCGCTATTTTTGCCAGAACCCGAGCAAGGCCGGGTACACAGTCTAGTAATAAAAATTCAAAAAATAATGGTGGAACTAAACAACTGGATTCAAAGAATCAAACAGATATAAGATTTTTTTAATCCAGCAAGCCATTCTCAGGGGTGAGGGGGCTCCCTGCAAATCCGATTTGGAGCCCAATAATCCTAATAATGTCGATTAACGTTACAACAAAATCCTAGCACATGGTTTTGTTTCCTGACATGGTTTTGAAACGAAGTGGTAGCGCTGTTCCCATCCGTTGGGGTTTTTCCTTGATTTTGACTGGGCCAGTGGTAAACATGCGCCGGTCTCAGGTAAAGAGGCACACGGGTCCATTGGTCGGGATTTTCCCGCCAGTGGTAAACAGTTGCTGGTCTCAGGTAAAGGGGCACACGGGTCCATTGGTCAGGACTTTCCCTTGGCTTCGTCTGGGCCAATGGTAAACAGGCGCCGATCTCAGGTAAAGGGGCACACGTGTCGCACCGGTGTCAGGTAAAGGGGCACACTTGTCCACTGCGCGGTATTTTCTCTTGGGTTTGACTGGGCTAGTGGTAGAGTAGCGCTGGTTTTAGGTAAAGGGGAGCACTGGTCCATTGGTCGGAACTTTTCCTTGACTCCAACTGGGCCAGTAGTGAATTGGCGAGGTCTGTTGGCCGGGATTTTCCCGTGAGTCCGGCTGGCTGGCTCAGTGATAAAGCGGCGTTGACTTCAGGCAAAAGGCAACACGTGTTCATTGGTCGTCAACAAAAAGAAGGTCGTGGTCTTCAAAAATTTCAATAAGTCAATTTTGGCATTTTGTGAGTCCTCGACAAGCTGTTTGCCACTGTTTAGTTTGAGTTTCTCAAAATCTAAGGACTAGTTCTACTCAGACAGGTGTTGAGACTGAATGAAGTGCTTAATTAGGTTTGTTTGCAGACACTCTACTCGAACTCTAATGCTAACACTGATAGAATGCGGTGAAACTTTGAGCCAAGGAACTCACGAGGTTACTATCTCGCTCAAAAGCCTAGACAGTAACTTGCGCACCCACCTAATGTGTCTCATCAACCCCGTGGACCACCTCTCTCACTAGAAACTCAAACAAAAGCCTGGACAATAAATTGCGCACCCACCCCATGTATCCCGCCAACCCCGTGGATTGCCTCCCTTCCAAGAAACTCAGGCAAAAGTCTAGAAAATAATTTGCCCACCCGCCTCATGTATCCCGCCAACCCCGTGGATTGCCTCCCTTCCAAGAAACTCAGGCAAAAGTCTAGAAAATAACTTGCGCACCCACCTCATGTATCTCGGCAACCCCGTAGATTACCCCCCTTTCCAGAAGCTTAGGCAAAAACCTGGACAGTAACTTGCTCACCCACCCAATGTTTCTCGCCAACCTCGTGGACCACCTCCACTACTAGAAACTCAGGCAAAAGTCTACAAAATAAGTTGCGAAACCTCATGTATCCCGCCAACCCCATGGACCACCTCCCTTTCCAGAAACTCAGGCAAAAGTCTAGAAAATAATTTGCCCACCCGCCTCATGTATCCCGCCAACCCCGTGGATTGCCTCCCTTCCAAGAAACTCAGGCAAAAGTCTAGAAAATAACTTGCGCACCCACCTCATGTGTCTCGGCAACCCCGTAGATTACCCCCCTTTCCAGAAGCTTAGGCAAAAACCTGGACAGTAACTTGCTCACCCACCCAATGTTTCTCGCCAACCTCGTGGACCACCTCCACTACTAGAAACTCAGGCAAAAGTCTACAAAATAAGTTGCGAAACCTCATGTATCCCGCCAACCCCATGGACCACCTCCCTTTCCAGAAACTCGGGCAAAAGCCTAGACAATAATTTACGCACCCACCCCATGTATCCCGCCAACCCTGTGGATTGCCTCCCTTCCAAGAAACTGAGACAAAAGTCTGGAAAGTAACTTGCGCACCCACCTCATGTATCCCGCCAAGCCCGTGGATTACCTCCCTTTCCAGAAACTCAAACAAAAGCCTGGACAATAAATTGCGGACACACCCAATGTTTCTCGCCAACCCCATGGACCACCTCCACTACTAGAAACTCAGGCAAAAGTCTACAAAATAACTTACGCACCCACCTCATGTATCTCGTCAACCCTGTGGACAACCTCCCTTACTAGAAACTCAGGCAAAAGTCTAGAAAATAACTTGCGCACCCACCTCATGTATCCCCCCAACCCGTGGATTAAATTCCGTTCCAGAAGCTCAGGCAAAAGCCTAAGGAATAATTTACGCACCCATCCTATGTATTCCGCCAACACCGTGGATCACCTCCCCAAGTATCCCACCAATCTCATGAAGCATCTTCGTTTCCTGAGCTAATAACCAATAACTTATGCTCCTACTCATTTATCCCATTAACCCTGTTGATCATCTCTCTTCCCTAGGCCACGTGGATTTGAGTATTGATCATTTTCTTAATCATCACTTAGAACTTTTTTGGTTTAGTATAAATGAGCCACGTCGTGTCGGTGAATATCGGTGAGTAATGACAAAGAAGATTGGTGGAAATAGGCGGTCGTGATGCTTATTCTCTTTTCACAATAATTTGTTTTCAGTTTTTGTTCAAAACTTTGGGAGAGTACAAAGTTTTTGGAATAAGTTTGGTTTGAACTAGAAGGATGGGATAGTCACACAGTAATGCTGAGGGTGTGTTTGTATGATTGGCTCACTGAGTTATTGACCGAGTGGTTTGTACAATACAAAAGCAGTTGTGTTCTGTATTTCACGCAGTCCTTGGTATGCTCGCTGCTCGCGAAAGACAGAGGTAGAAACAACAAAACAAATTGATTCACGGAATCTGTGAGTTATCTTCTCTCATTCGCTACGCTATGTGCTCTTTTTCGACTGAATAATGTTATATGTAGATATACATATACAGTTGTGAGATAGTGTAGCTCGAGTTAAGGGTGTGAATCTCACACAACCTGTTGGCGCGCACGAAAAACCACACCGGGTCAATACTGTCACACTACGGAAAGTAGCACAATAACGTGGCTTACGGGGCCACTAGTCTTACGTAAACATCAATTCTGCAGCTGCAGCAGATAGGAGTCGCTCGATAACATAAGAATAAAAAATGTTGCTTTCAATCCCATAGTTGCTTTCATCTGTATATATAAAAGTCAAAGTTTGTGTGTGTGTGTGTGTTTGTGTGTTTGTGTGTTTGTGTGTTTGTGTGTTTGTACGTTTGTGTGTTCCTTATAGAAATCGCGGAGGGGCAAAGGCAAAGTCCTGACCAACGGACCCGTGTGCCCCTTTACCAGAGTCCAGCACCTGTTTACCACTGGCGGGAAAATTCTGACCAAAAGACCAGTGTGCCCCTTTACCAGAATCCAGCACCTGTTTACCACTGGCGGGAAAATTCTGGCCAACGACCCATGTGCCCCTTTACCAGAGACCAGCACCCGTTTACCACTGGCGGGAAAATTCTGACCAACGGACCCGTGTGCCCCTTTACCTGAGACCAGCAACTGTTTACCACTGGCGGGAAAATCCCGACCAATGGACCCCGTGTGCCTCTTTACCTGAGACCGGCGCATGTTTACCACTGGCCCAGTCAAAATCAAGGAAAAACCCCAACCGATGGGAACAGCGCTACCACTTCGTTTCAAAACCATGTCAGGAAACAAAACCATGTGCTAGGATTTTGTTGTAACGTTAATCGACATTATTAGGATTATTGGGCTCCAAATCGGATTTGCAGGGAGCCCCTCACCCTGAGAATGGCTTGCTGGATTAAAAAAATCTTGTATGTTTGATTCTTTCAATCCAATTGTTTAGTTTCAGCATTATTTTTTGAATTTTTATTACTAGACTGTGTCTGGCTGGCTTTGCTCGGGTCCTGGCAAAAATAGCGAAAAATCAATAAAATCGATAAATCGATAGTGCTGTAGAAAACGGTTGTCATATTCGTGTTCAGCGTATTGACATACCCATGTCTTCACCCTCCCTGAGGCAAAATTAGCGAAAAACCAATAAAATCGATGTGTTCAGCGTATTGACATACCCCAGTAGACATGTCTTCGCCGCGCCCGGGGCAAAATTAGCGAAAAATCAGTGCTGTACAAAACGGTTGTCATATTCGTGTTCGGCGTATTGACATACCCCAGTAGCCATGTCTTCACCGTCACTGGGGCAAAACAAGCGAAAAATCAATAAAATCGATAAATCGATAGTGCCGTACCAAACGGTTGTCATATTCGTGTTCAGCGTACTGACATACCCCAGTAGACATGTCTTCGCCACGCCTGGGGCAAAAATAGCGAAAAATCAATAAAATCGATATAATCGATAAACTAATCAATAATCCCAGGTGCAAAGTAGCCTAAAACCTGCGCCGGTCCTTAGGGAGGTGTCACCCTATAACAAGGAAGATAAAGATCTAGGACGAAAAAAGCGGACAATGTGGAAATTTAGGCCAGGGGCCCCTTTTTTGATGTACTCATCACAACATCGATCGACATCGTATCGACAATGCGCTGAGAGTCGACGCGCAGTAACGGAAGTGTTTTCGGGGATTAGCGACCAAATCTTTTAATATAGTAGGATCAATGAGCAGTTAGTCGCTCCGGTTGAACGTGGTCGTTCTATGCACGTTATTGAGTTTATCCAGCGGGATAAACATGCTGCAATTCCCGTCCTCTGCAGCTTTGAAATTAGTGGTCACGATGGTCGTGCTGCGTCAAACATATTCTTGTCATACAGATGCAATGATTCCCGATAAAAAATTGTCTACGTGTATGAAGTAGTTTTGTTGTTGGGCACGTGTCCTTCATTATCTGCCGTGGAAAAAATACAGAGGTTTTAAATGCGCTTTCCCACTGGTTCTTGTCCATTCTGCTATCGAAATTGAAATGCTCATGTACTCTTTCCTAGGTACAACTCACTGCAGTGGTTTGAGACGGCACAAGTTGGTAATGCGCAGATAATGGACATTTATCAAGCTGATGCCAGTCTGTGAAAGAAAACGGTAGAACATGTAATAATCAGGCGCCAGCATTGCTTTACCGAGCACACAATTCCTTAGTTCACATAAGTTTTGTGAACTTGCCATACACATTTATTGTTAGTACGATGACGCATTTTCACTCCATATTCGGTGTCGATCCGTGAAGTCCCGACCTGACGGGGAAGGCCTGCAACTCCAGTGCTCCAGCACTCACTCATAGTATTAGGTTGGTGCAAAAATAATGCGCGTTTTTCGTTGCTTCATCTTCGGTGCAGAAAACTTCCTGTGTTTCTTATTATCGGTTTGAGAAATTGCAAATGGTTTTGTAGCAAATTTCATGGCGTTTTCAAATATCTTATGCATTTTGAGCGAAGTTCATGTTTTTGAAGAATTTTTATTTGTGGAACGAAAGTTGCCAAAACAAGTTTTTTGCCAAACTCACTTCAGCGAACTAAAACTCGCCGGCATCGCAGCAGGAACCGCTCGGAATACTACCATAGTTTTGGCGAAGGGAGTGTGGGCGAATGCATTCCGCCGAGCTACTCCCGGATTTTTCGGCTTGGTGTGCCTTGCTTCGAAAGTAAGGAATGTCGCATAGGTCTTCCTAGGGTTTGTGACCCCCAACTGATGACAATTGTCAAAGAGCACCCATCCAAAACAACATATTCGGTTTCGCAGAAGCTCGCCGGTGATTTTTGTCAGATCATCCCTCCCTTCAGTGAAAACGGGAGGATGAAAAAGCTCGACGAAACGATGTCGCGTATACTGAACGTGTAGCACATTGATCCTCGTTGAGAGGTGTGCTTCGCACCTTTGTAGTGAAAAAATTGCGACCAAACAGTCGGTCGCTTAGTGATTGAATATGAAGTATAGACCCTCTTCGACAAAATAAGGTGCCTTGCTCAACAGTTGGACGAGGAACGTGCACCGAAATACTCCCAGAAACCAAAGCAACACCAAAATAAGGTCACGGCGAATTTGTGGTGACCTGCTGCAAAAAATGCTCACTGCAGCTCATTCGTTCTTTCTAATCTGGTAAGTGGTTTCAGGACGTAAATGAAATAAATTAGAAACTTCACTGTGTGGCCCCAGCATTGCTCAATAAAATAGATTCTTCACTCCTACACGGCACCGTCCAGGCACACCCTGCACGACAGATTCTTCACAGGTTGGAGCAATTGAGCTAGGAAGCTCGGACTCCTATATCATAATCAGCTAACTTCTCGCTCACCGACCACCACTTCCCCGAGATCCTGGACGACTTCTTCCTGGAGAATTTTCTCGAAGACTAAGGTGATACCAAAACTGCCCTCTGGAAGTTAGTCGATGCTAGAAGGTCCTATCAGAAATGCACGGTAGTCGGAGAACATCTATCTTATTGCTGGAGATTTGCGGATTACAATAGTTCTAAGCATTTTGAAAAAGATCGATTTTGAAAGGAGTTATGAGGTTCGGAATCAGAGGCATGAAAACGCGCATTATTTTTGCACCAACCTATTAGGTTAGCGAGGAAGTAATGTCCGAAGTTTTCGTCTCTTTTGTTTTTATTGCAACCTTACTCAACAACATGCTCAAACAGCAATATATCACCGTTGCTAGCTATGACAATGTTCCACCTCTCGGGCAGGAAATTGATTCCCTTCTCCCGGAAAGGCGGAGTCTGGGAGTCGAAGAACTTAGCAACCGCCGTTTTGAACTCATCATATCTAGCGAAGGATTCCTTAGAAAGGAGAGTCTTAAGAGGAAGGCCCACCAGCTCGGCTAATTTGGACTGCGTCTCGATGGCAATGTGAGATCGAGCGTTGTGATAGAGGAGGTGTACTGAAGTCTTTCTGTGCCGCTTTTCTCGGAGGGTGTGAGCTAGTTCCTGGAGTTGGCGTATATGGTGCCGATGACCGTTCTGCCTTGTGGTAGCGGCTCGTACAGCATTCCTTTGGCATCCCAGAAGCAGCAAACGAGGACCTTCCTGGGGTGGAAATCGGATTTGGGTTGCGTTGGCGGCTCTTCCCCTCGCGGGAGCCAGGCGGCACGGCGGGTAATGAAGTCGTGAAGGATTCAACTCTCATCTCCTGTAACCAGATCTTGTTCATGTGTAACCAGTTCATGTGTTTGTGTGAGTCTGTGCACGAGAACCAGCCATCAAAAATGGAAGGAACCTCAACATCTTGTTCAGCGCCTCAAGTTAGGGGAAGAGTTGCCACTGATCGCAGAACGGCTGTGTGAGTGATGCGCCGGCGGCCATAAGTGGAGGAGATGGGTCCACTATTGTCATAGGGGTGCGCCGTTGTTCGAAAGTACGATCTCTTGTCTTATCGTACGATTGGATCGTACGATAAGACAAGAGAAACACCTGGAATTTGGTGTAACGACAAGATGAGGGTGCGCCGGCATCCGAGAATGGAGAAATGCCTGGAATTGGGTCCAGGGGTAGGTTAAGGGTGCGCCGGCGTTCAAATATGGGGAAACGCCTAGAGTCGGGTTCAACGGTGTGATAAGGGTGGCCGGTGTCGGAAAGTGGGGAAGATGTCACGGATGGTTCCACACCTACGATAGTGGTGCGCAGGCTCTCAATAGTGGAGAAAATGTCACGCATGGATCATCACCTGCAAGATTGGTATGCCAGTGCTCAATGGAGGGTAACATACACACGAATGCGAGGCGAGCAGAACGAGACCAAAAAAGCCCGAGAGTCTGGCGTTAGCTTGACGATCAGGCTGGTAAAACCACAAAAACAAAGTGACGTATATTCTCAAAAAAAAAAGCGGCAAGTCACATATTTCTGAATATATTTCTGAATAGGTGTCATTATTGTATCTCTGAATGGGTGTCATTCTTTGTCTCTTCCAAATGAAGAAACTTTCTCATTCATTCTTTCTTCCTGAAACTGCTCACATTTGAGGAGGATCCCAATACCGTCAGTAATCTCCAGCTGCATAGGTCATAATCAAGCCACGTATTCATTTAGCGAATTTACAACTACCCTGCGTATTCTCGAAACCTATTCACTCATACTATCTTGGTTTTTTCGACTCACTTTTTCACAAACGTTTCTGTTTCATGTGGATAACAAAAGATTCCGTATGTCACGTTGATCCAGCGGCGGACGCAGGGTGGGGGAAGTTCCAGGGCGCAGCACGAGGTGGTTACTCGGGCTTGTTCGGCTTGTACTTGTTCGTCGGGTTGTTCGCACACTACTCTACGGTCATTCTGGTGCTTAATCCTAAACAGAAGCAACAGTAGTTTTTATGATTCAAGCTGCGGAAGTCTGCAACTACGGCTTTGAAACTGCATCCATAGGGCAATTTAGCTATGGTGCGTGCGCCTGACGCACGCATCTATTTGCGAAAGATTTTCTATGAGGAACAGTGAACGGCAAATGCATGTTCAATGACAACCGTCAACGCGTGCGACTGAGCTGCGTCAGAGATGCGACCCGCCCCATCCTTCATCATATAGACGCACGTGCGTTAAACGCACGCATGTACTATAAATTGCCCTTTACTCACAAGAGAAACCAAGGTCAGAATAAGTTTGGGAACGTTCCGTTAGCCTTGGACTAAAAGAGAACCAGAAGGGACAAAACATTTCTACATAGACTTTACAAAGTCAAAGGAGAGAACAAAGAGGAAAAGAAGGACGAGGAGAAGAGGGGTGACAAGAAGGAGGAGAAGAAGGATGAGGAAATGAAAGAGGAGAAGAAGGCGGAAGAGAAGAAGTGAAAACTGGCTCACCTGAAGTACTAGGTATGATGGCCTACATCAAAGATTACACATATAAATGATGTGCAGGAGTGAACTGTTTATGTAGGTGGTAATGAAGGAATTACGGCCAAAAAAATGCAGGTTTAGGTTCACGAGCAATCAAGCCGGGTCGCAAAATAGGAAATCTTCATCAAGATCAATTTCAAAGCGCCTTATAAAGGATTTCGATTAGAGGTTCTGCTGGAATGCAGTCTCAACTACATAAAAAGCCTCATAGAAACTAAGAAGCCTGGAAACTTTGGGGTTTAGAGCTCTCTGCCTACGCAATGCTTCGGCATAGGGCGCGGAATTGCGCGTTTTTTCTCCAAGTCTGTTACTTTTCAAGGAAATTTCTCTAGTTCGAAGATGTCATTTGATGCGCTGTCAACTCAGGGAAATGCGCCCAGAGAGTATCAACTTTCCCTCAAATTGGCATCCTTCGTTTTTCAAAAACCGTCTTGATCGTTGAAGAAAAAACTATCTGGTCAAAAAGTGTTTTTTTAGCCATTTTTTGACCATTAATGACAGTTCTTTTTGAAAAAGAAGACGGTTTCTCAAAATTGAAGGATACCACTTTGGAGGAGAGTTGATGCTCCCTAGGCGCACTTCACATATACATATACATTCACTGTTCTTCCTTCCTGTACAGTCTTCGCAGTCGTTAATTGATGTTGATGATTCCTTGAGTTACTTGGAATAAAACGTTTCGGTTGACGTTGTTAGATAACTATCGAGCGAGCATGCTGCAGCAGAATGGCGCGCTTGTTTCAGTAAGCAGCACTTTTTGTAGGTTTAGTAGTATCTACTAAGTCCCTGAATCTGTGCAACGCCTACTAAGTCTTGTTGGTCAATGACTATCTCGTAATGACTCAAAACTTCTTACAAAAAAACTTGATTGAAAGTCAAACAACAAGCGTCAATCGAAGTCTGCATCAAAAAAGGTCTTCGGCTTTTCATCATGATGTCGATGAGGATGAAGTCGATCTGAGTCTTCACCTTGCTAGCGTAGGAAGAGACGAGATAAGAGGAGCGCCTTCGGAACTTTGTGTGCATGATGGCGAGAATGCGCACACCATCTTTATCTCGTGTCCCGTAGGCAAAGCTTCCATGACGTATGTGTCCATCCTTTGTTACGCCTCCATGAACGTTTCGGTCTCCTGCGAGATTTACTGTGTCTTCCAGGGGTACTTCCGCTGCCTTCTCGTCAGATAACATCCAGCAGATCTTTTATTAAGTCACCTTTTTTTTTGCCTGTGATGCACACGTCGAGAATAAGTAAAGGCGTTGTTCAAACTTCATGAGGCGGTCATCGAAGCGCTGCACCTCGGCTATTTGATCCCGAAAGCGTTGGGAGACGATTATGTCCACACTATTTCTGTTTTTGTACTACCGCTGCCATGGCCTATGTATGTTTTTGACTTGTTACCAGTCCATCTTGTCTCTTGCAGACTCGACAACGCTCCAGTGCTGCTACCGGTTCACATGAGCGGCCCGTCAACGTGCCGACATCCAAAGTCGCAATGAGCTTCGTGACTACGTTGCGATTTTTAACAACTCGCCCGCTTTCTCGTTTCCGGTCTTTGCACCAATAGGGCCATTTTCGAAGCATCGAGGATCCTCGCATAGTTTTCACACTCAGTAGGCCTCGAGAGTGGGTTTCTCGTGGAAGCCGCAGCTTTTTCTTTAGAACTATTTGACATCATTGATTACAGGATGTAAAATAGGATCTTTCTGGATCAGGCTGTCGCGGCTTCCTCTCTCCCGAATAGAGGGGCGAGGGCGAGATTTGAACCCGGAGGGAATTGCTGCCTTAAAGCCTGAACTTAGACCACTCGACCAAGTAGCCCCGAATGTGTGCAGAAAATTTTTTTTATGAAATCCACGTGTAAGATAAGCGAGAATTTCGCAAAAAGCCACCGCCACAACGCTACCGTTTCAGCTGCTTCTGGGCTGCGAGAGAAGTTCCTTTGGGCAAATCTTTTATCGCATACTCGCACTGATGACGCACGAACGCATCTTGTGTAACTTGCCCAAATCGTAGACAGATCTCATTCATGCTACCTGGGACGCAACCAAATCTGGTCACCAGTTCAGTAGCAAATTGCTGAAAGTGGATAACACTAACCGCTAATTACATTTATTCAGCCATTAAACACTAAAGGGAGAGCCGTCATTCATTATTCAGAGATTATGTCCAATTCCAGAAATTTATTTGCGGATTTTCAGCAACAATAACACCAAAAACACATACCGGAAATAACGGTTGATTGGGGAGCACATGTTCTCTTTTTGGGTTGTATTTGGTGAGACAACAGTTATTCAGAGACGCTGACAGTTATTCAGAGAATCTTTAAAGGTGCAGATCGTTATTTGCCTTTTTTTCTTAACGTGGAACTAGATATAACGTGGAGAGAGCCATAGCACTTCACAAATACAACTTACCCTATCCAACGATGGTAACGCTCTATTTTATCCCAGTGAGTCGTTTCTTCAGTAACAATTTCAAAAGCAATTTGGACAACATCAGATGCGTACGAAACGCTATGAGGAGTGACAATCGCAGTATCATGTTGCGTATGCCCATAGAATGATTTTCAACACGGCCTTTATAAAAGAACTCCGCGGTCTATGCGACTATCCTTTTGAGCATGACGTTGACAATCTGCAACAGCGACAAGATCCGAGAATGTTCAAGGTTTCAGATGAGACAACTGAAAGAAATGCCAGAAAGTGTTGCAGCTCAATCCAACAAATACTTCTAACTATTCAGCATGTACTTTTATCCTATTTGTGCAAATAGTTCTGGGAGTTGATAGTTCTGGAAGCATTGCCTAATTTTTATCTACCGTCGACTGAAGAAGTTGTGCAAAGATGCACTTTGATGGAATTACTTCTAGCATTGCTCATCCTTCACTCTTTACATTTTTCAAAGAAAATATTCCAGATTCTGTTTTTCACCATTTCACAATGCAGTGGAAGTGAGTTCAGACAATGTCGCTTTCTGAGTTTTCTAATTTCAAATAGCAACGAGTTTCAGATCCGACACCAAAATGCGGTGAAAATGAGAGGTTCTACATAGGTGGCAATGCATGCGAACGAACCTGCGAAGAGCAAGAGAAAACAGTACGATATTTATAAAAGTGGAACAAAATGCGCTAACTTGGCTGGAAATTGAAGTGAGTATACAGTATAAGTTGACTGTTTTGATGTTCTTTAGTGGTGCCCACGTGCATGTTACGTTCCCGGCGATTGTGTATGCCTGAAAGGATTCTACAGAAACAAAAACGGCAAATGTGTGACGTCCGAGGAGTGCGAGGAAGATTTCATGGAGTTTATTACTTTTCCAACGGGTCAGTTTGAAGCGCTCCAAAAATCTGCCCCAATTTCAATAATACACCGAATGTTGCAGCTTGACCGAAGGTTCCAACCGAAATACGGTGGTTGACTGACTCGGTTGCGTCATAGTATTATAGTATTTATTTTGTTCGACTGTACATTTGAACGTCTGCTACTATTAGGGAGAATAAAGCTTATCAACCACATCTACTCAGTTACTTTCTGGATTAACACACACAGAGTCTTAAAATTTTTGCATCACCTCGTTGTTTCTTTGAACTCCTCACACTCTATGGCAGCTGTGAACTAATACTTACTATTTTACCAGACAGAAAACCCTGAAAGTGCATTGCATTGCCGCTTTATGGTAAAAGTGGAGCGGGTATATTGAAGTTGGAATAATTAGATTGAATGAAAATATGGAAAATTTTAAATGCGGAGATTGGTCTCTTTCTGCATGTCACCACCGATATGCGGTTCTGCTAGAAACACTTGAGTATGAATTTCACATGTCTTCCAGGCACCATGATGATTGCGGTTTAGGTTGCTTTTCATTGCTTCTGTCATAGTTAAGTAGTTCTTAGCATTGACGTTTTTTCCTTGACCCTCTCACGACATAATGGATTATGAGGACAGGCGGGTGACAACAAAATCTTTGGCCAAGCTTTGCAAACTAAAATTTTATATGAGCTTACTAGATGTATGACCTTCAAAAACCACCATTTAGATTACAAAAAAATTTCTGCCACTTTCTATGTAAAACTTTAGAGCGGCAAGAACCGCATGTCCTTGAGCCCGCATCTCCATTGAGTCAATTTGCCCTACAATTCTCATATATTCTCAGTGCTAGGCCCCATATGAGCAACGAAAAGGTCTGTGCTACAAGATGGGTGTATGTATGTATGTGTGAACACCTACACGCAGACCAGTTGATATCGGAGAGTCACAAAAATATTCCATGAATGTGTTAAAGTTACGAAAATGAGCTCTCACGCTGTTTTTTTTTTAGTTTTTTTCTTGTAAGCATATACAAAGTTGCTTTATGAAGCCCTTTCGATGCACATCATAAGTGGTTGTGGCTGAGCAAGAACCAGAATTACCACCACCGCCAACAGGAGCAGTGGATGACGGCTGCTACTTCGTTGCCTCACTACCTCTTCATCGCCAGCAGCATAGCAGCAACAGGGGAAAGACGATCCTGACGGTGTAGTGCAAGGTCCTGACGGTGCAGTGGCGGTGAATTATCTAAATTAGCAGCCAGGTTTCTCAGAAAATGTTTAGGAAAGGCTTACTAAAGGTGCTCAGTTAGCTGGTTTCAATAACGATGTGTCGATTACCATCTACCATAATAAAGCACAGCCATACAATATTCGTGAAGAATCCAGTTTGCCCATATTCCTTGCCTGGATACAGTGAGCATGTTAAAGCTTCCGTTCGATTGTTCCAGAAAGCAAACTCCAGGAAATGAAAAAGTCTTCCCCAGCTGCATAAAAAAGGCCGCAAGAGTTAGTGCAAAGGGAGAGTGCTTCACAGGAAACATCCACTCAAATCTTCGTGTCTGAGTGTTCATGATCTTGAGGTTTTCTGGGTCCTAGAACTCATATCCAACACTGAAGTAGCAAGAAACTCGTAAGAATTCCACCAAATCGGGGTACCCCCTTCTGTGCGTCTTGTCGCTCTCCACTGACACTCGTGAGTCCCGCTACATATGCGCAGTCATACGCGCTAGTGAATGCGACAAGAGTTTGTTAGCTGGAGCGTAGTCACTACAAAAGCACGAGCAACGGGGCCGAGTTCATGACTGCGATTCTATGGAGGGAGGTTTCTCTTTGCCGCAACTTTGGCGGTCGAAAGTCGATGGTCAGTGCAGACCACTAACATCGGAATTGCGCAGATAGGATTCCGATGGACTTAGCTATTCATAGCAGTGATCTACAAAGGCTTTTGCTCTCATATTTTCTCCAATATAGCGTCCACAACTCCGCTAGGATCACGACTTGAGGCATCTTTCTCGGCCGACACTGTGTACGAAGAGGACCAGACGGATGATATGGCCGTCGTGTCGACTTTCAAATGTGTTCTAGTGTTACCTTTTCCATCTATACGTATTAAGATTATTTATCGAAATATCATCTAAGTGTCTGCGACCACCCAAAGTCTGAAAAATTTTGTTCTGTTCACACTTGTTCGGGGGAGAGTTTGCTCAGTCAGTGACAGGTAAAACACCTTCGGCATTGATTTTGACTGCTCCATAAGGTTACATAAAGTCTTCCCGAGCGCTACTAGATCAGTTAGTGTCATTTCCCTGCTTATTCGCAATTCCCCTCCTCCGTAACCGACATTTCAAGGGTGGGCGTAAAGTTTTGAACCGCGGCATTTTTTTTTCAAAAACTATTAAAAAATTAGAGGATCACCTAGAAAAGACTTGGTGAAAGTTTCTGGGGTTTTCAACCATGCTGAAAACGATAGTGAACGCCATTACTCGAAAAAGCTTGATCCTCGCCCGAAACGACGAATCTTTAGGGTGGGCGTAAAGTTTTGACACGCACTGCACGAACCTACTCGATAAGCTGATTCCAATGTGCACATGAACACTTCAAGAGATAGCAAAGCACATGTTTCAGGTCCCAAACGGGTTAGGTCTACACTAAGCTGTCGTGATGCAGTTACAAAGCCGACGCCAAGAGCGTGCCACCGTGCTATCAATGATAAGCTTGAAGCACTCAGTGTACAGCTTGGATGCGGGGAAACGCGGTTCCATTCACTGAGCCGCCGATATTCGTCACATATTGGCCCCACAAAAGATCTCCAACGAAGAACTGCGTGTTTCTTACGTACTTTTCTTACCTTCTATGAACTGCTCTTACGCATATTTGCGCGTATGCACATTTGTGGCGAATGCCCTTGCAATCAGATGTATTTGTTCCATCCTCATCACTCTGAAAAATCTGAAATCTGGAAACATATTCTAGCACCAGTAGTGGATTCAGGTAAGAACTGTAATCTCCATGACACCATCGTCTTTTGATGAGCACAGCCTCACTCACCAAGGAACGGTACTAGGAGGGTCCGACTCGTGATGGAATCTATACCATCATAGCGATAAAGCGTACAGTAAATGACATTCTGTGACGTGACGCTAATCTTTAATCTCCATTTTTCCCTTTTTGCTGCGGAGCCTTCTGCGAAGAGTGACGTGGAATAATTTCGGCTCGTCTAGGTCGGTTAAACATAAATTTCAAGCTATATTCTGCTAAAA
This sequence comes from Ancylostoma caninum, assembly GCA_037903475.1. Lineage (NCBI taxonomy): Eukaryota > Metazoa > Nematoda > Chromadorea > Rhabditida > Ancylostomatidae > Ancylostoma > Ancylostoma caninum. The sequence goes on from JBAJFG010000422.1 coordinate 19,321, forward strand.
ATATGCGCGAAAACTTTCTCAAACTTGTCGCTATAAAAAATTAAATAATGCCTCCAAAATCTGATCAAATACAGACAATTTCCGGCGATCCCTTAGCAGAATATATCCAGGAAGCCAAATTTTGGCGGCAGTGGGCAATCTGGAATCATGCCACGTAACTCTTCAGAAGGGGCTCCGCAACAAAAAAGGAAAATTGAAAAAATTTCGAAATCAGCATCAAAAATTTCATTTGATAGAATACATTTCGTTAAATTTGCCGGACCCAATATTATTCTTCCGTTGTCGGTGCTTTCTCATGTTATTAGCTGAGAATGATTTTAGTCAGCCAATAACGTCGATGAAGCGTACAGATAATGACATTCTGTTTGCCTTTTGGGCTGAAGTTTGACAACCGCAGCTCATTAATCACAAATTATGTAAACTTGATGTCGAAAGCAAGCACCATTTATTTGTCTTAACTAGTTGTGAGGCTATTTATATACGCCGAAAAGAACAGAGCGCACATCAAATACGTCATTCGTCGACGGCGGAAAGATGAAAGGGCTTTACCTCATTCCTGTGAGTTTTCTCATTCGCAGTTTCCAGAAATATCAATTTTACAAAGAGTAATTTATGAAAATATCGTCGTATCTCTTCGTATGCATCTACAAAGTTGCATTCTGACTTAGTTCTGCGAACGAACATAGCCGCTTTTGTAGATATTTGTCCCAAAACATCGTAACAGTTGCAACGAGGGAACACTTCAATTCAGTTGTCTATATGTGGATGATCATTGCAGCATTCCAAAATTGAAGCTTTGATTCTTCCAAAAACAAACAGCTTGGCATTCGTGGGAAATACGGTTGCCCTTGATTGAATTAGAAACTACATATATCAAGTGAAATCCATCGAGTATGAGGTCGGTACTTCACGTAGAGTATAGCATTTTGCGTCGCACTCGCTGGCGAACTCGACCCGCAATCGCCAACAGCAGCGAGCAGCTTCACCCAAGGTATAGTGGTAGTTCAATCTTCACACATCAACATCGAGGGATAGTATGAGAAAATCTCAAGACGTTAAGATTGTAAAGGAGACAATCGCATCATCCACTACAAAGTAAAGATATGAATGCAGCATGAACTTACGGTGTGTGTGCGTAAAGGCTGGCAACCTGAGCTAGGATTCGTGAGAGTGAACAAAGGGAAACGAGGATAACGAACCTACTTTCGCATCTTGCATCTCCTACCACTACGTAGTCTAGCCGATAACCAATAACGCCGAGCATCGTCGGTTTGCACGGTTAACTTTTCACGAATCCCAGCTCTGGTACCACAATCGGTATGTATTGAAGACGAAGTCGCCACGTCGACGGCAACGCTAGTAGGTGCTATAGAAGTCGCCACGTCGACGGCAACGCCATTAGGTGCTATACTCCTGGAGAAGTATACCTGCAGCCTATAGCTACATTTTTAGTGCATCGGAGTCCGATCCGGTCGGATAACGAAGGACAATATCGATTCCCATAAGTACTTACCCGACGAGGATCGATACGCATCTTTTCCTAGCCGACCTGAGCGGACTCCGATGCACAATAAATGTAGCTTACGGGCTGAACTGAAGCTCTCGTGAACACATACTAGCACGATTCCGAGGTAGTTTCACTCTTCGGGCCTTTCATAAGGATCAATAATGATGACGCCTTTCAGATCTGGTTGTTCCTCATTTCGCAATGCATTGGTGAGTTCATTTGATTTCGCTTTCTGAGTGAAAGAATGCTGTTGCACCTCCCAGCAATAATCCTTTTCATCGGGACAAAAAATCTCAGAAAAATCTCACCCATTCATATTGCGAAACTTTATAGAAGCAGCAGAGAAGAAGTGTGGCCCCAATGAATGGTACGACAAATGTGGCACTTTGAAGGCATGTGAGGACAAGTGCAATGAGGACGAAAATGAGGAGAGAAACGAAGAGGTGCGATAATAGCAAGAAGCGGCGAAAACGCTGACTTCCTCAAATATACAACTCTTTGGCCAATTTAATATTTTTAAGGCATGCCTTTCGCGTGCCTGTCCTGGTCCCGGTGTTTGCATGTGCGATCCCGGCTTCTACAGAAACAAAAACGGCAGGTGTGTGTCCAAAGACGATTGCGAGTATGACAACATGGAATTTATTACATTTGCACCATGTGAGGACAGAATTTTTCACAAATCTGCTTTATGCTGAATTGTGAATTAAATATTGCAGAACTCAGAAAGTCACTAAAGGTTCCAACTCTCGCCAACCAACGTCACTGCATGGCTGACTCCTCTACGTGTTAGTAGTTTTGCTTGACTCTGTGTATTTAAGCATTGTCTACTAATAGGAAAAATAAAGCATGCTTCTGACCAACATGGTGTGTTATTTGTCATATTTTCACATTCTATCTTTCTCTTTCCACACTAAACTGCTGCAGTCATATTCGGTAAGAACTTTGAACTATCCCCCACATCGTCATTTCACGACAGAAAATTTAGGAATGACAATGCTGACATTGAAAATCGTAAAATTTAGTCTACTTCTGCTTCACATCTTTGAATGCGCTGATAGCCCCGCAGGATATTTCTGAGTACCCTAAGCACGTTTGAGGAACTGTCAGAATTTGCTTTCAGTTCTTGATCTATAAATTGGAGCGACCAGCATCTAAACGCATCACAGACGACCAATCATTACTTCGATCAGGGAAGGTCTCCTTGTTCAAAGTAGTCGGTATGCTGCACTTCTATGAAATCTGTATATATAAAAGTCAAAGTTTGTATGTATGTGTGTGTGTATGTATGTAATTAATAGAAATCGCGGAGGGCGAACCGATTGGGACCAAATTTTGCATGTAGGTTCTTTGGAGGCCGGCGGAGGTTATAGGCTACTTTGCACCTGGGATTATCGATTGATTTATCGATTATATCGATTTTATTGATTTTTCGTTATTTTTGCCCAAGGGTCGGTGGGGACATGTCTTCTGGGGTTCCTCAATACGCTGAGTACGAATATGACATCCAATTTGCACGAAATATTGATTTATTGATTTTTTCCCATTTTCGCTCGGGGGCGGACAAAGACATGTCTTCTGGGGTTTCTCAATACGCTCAATACGAATATGACAACCACTTTGCACGAAATATTAATTTATCGATTTTATCGATTTTTTCCCATTTTCGCTCGGGGACGGACAAGGACATTTCTACTGGAGTTTCTCCATACGCTGAGCACGCGTATGACAACCATTTTACACGAAATATCGATCCATCGATTTTATTGATTTTCGGTTCTTCTGCCCAATGAAGCGGTGAGGACATGTCTCCTGGGGTTTCTCAATACACTGAGTACGAATACAACAACCATTTTGCACGAAATATTGATTTATTGATCTTATCGATTTTTCTCATTTCCGCTCGGAGGCGGACAAAGAAATGTCTTATGGGGTTCCTCAATACGCTGAATACAAATATGACAACCATTTTGCAGGAAATATCAATTTATCGATTTTGTTGATTTTTGGCTTTTCCGCCCAGTGGAGCGGCGAAGACATCTCTCCTGGGGTTCCTCGATACGCTGAGTATGAATATGACAACTAATTTGTACGAATACATCGATTTAATGTCACCGAAATAGCTTTGCTAACTTTTCGCCCACAAGCCGATGGGAAAGGGTCACCTGAGCTTCGTTACCATGCTGATCACCAAAATTATGGAGATTTTAATGAATTTATCGGTGATAATAATTGGCCTCAGCAGTGTGAGGTAGCCAAAGTAGTAAAAGTAAAACCCCCGAGCGAAGCCGGGTACTGCAGCTAGTGAACTATAAAAGACATATGAAACGGGGTTCGTGTAGGGAATCATTATGGGTTAGTATAGGGGAACTCGTATTCTTACAATGGCTTAGAGTGATATATGCAAGAGACAACTCTGCAGAGGAACCGCGTGAATTACGAACATTCTACAAGATGGATTTCAGCAATGTTTAACATGCTAAAAATGAAAAACTAACATGAAAACTGGTGAAACTTGGCACTTTTGCCAAACTAGAAGGCTAACAAATTTCCAAATGTTCAACCATCAAGAATTCTTTAAACAGGGTTTTTGAGGACTGCACTTGCTCAATTTCTTGCTAGGTCGCTGTGGATGAAGGGCCAGCGAATCAAGTCACATAACGCAGGCTAGAACTATGATTGTCAAGTGTTTTGAGCACAACATTTGGAACATTTAGTGATTACTCAATTCTTTTTTATTTCCATGGACAATTACAGTCAGTAGGCTCAAAAGAAGCTTTGTTTTCTTCTCCACCCATGGCTTTCTGTTACATGTTTTGTTTTGTTTTTTTTTCTAGCCCAACACGTTGGTCATGTCTGCGGTTCGCCAATGTGGGATTGCAAGGTTTCCGCGCAACGTACTCCCTTGAAACGGACAACATAACGCAGATGTTGAAGAGTAGTAGTTTTAATATCAGTGTTTTTTTATAACACCTTTTATTTTCTTCTTGAGACACTTCTTTCATGACTCTCTGAGTGGGAAAACATTGTTTTTATTATTTCAAATAATGATAAGGCTGCCTCTTCAAACTGTCACAGTATTTCGTGGAATGTATCAATCCTGCACAGAGTACAGCAGGAGTCTATGCATCACAAGCTTTGTACAGCCACACCCAGCTGCGATCATTCACCTCGCCCTCTGAATCGCCGTTCGCTAGACTATGCCGCGGAGGTGTGTTAGCGGGAAATACGACTCACCACCAGGACGGGCACTCCAACCTTGGGTTGTTGGTATCTCTGGCTCCTTTGCATTTAACCGAGAAAATCTTTCGCCTTTTACTAAAGATTTCCGTGCAAAGGTGCATTTTATGAGTGTCAAATAATTTTTGGAATCCCCTCGAAAGAGCGGGATACATGCAATGACGTGGTTTCCAAATAAAATTTAGTTAAATGAACAAATAAAATACGTGAAAACGGATAATGCTGTTAGATGAATAAATATAGCATGTTCGAAAGAAGTATGCAAAAAGTATAATGAAAATCATTATTGTTCTTAAGGGAATGGAAACTATTAAAAATTGGTCAATTTTCTAATAAACCTCTCAACATTCACCATTAATTGCTTCTTCAGGTATTTTCAAGTGTACGTCAAAAGGAATCTGGCAAAGAGTTCATAAAGACGTTGAAAGCTCCCACTCCCAATTTGTCTCCCTGATATTTTCCGCTATTAAAAAAGTATTTCTGCTCCGACATTGAAGTCGCAACAGATACGTACCGATTTCTCCTGACGTTGTCGGAATGACTTATTTTATCTCCGACGTCTTCTCCTCATGGGAGTGTTTCGGTGAAAAGTGAACCTAAGAGTTAATCCTGCTTTTGAGGACCCATATGTCTCAATAGTTTCAGGCTCTGCTCAGTAAAGAGAGTGATTACAAGCAAAAACACCGGTTCGTTCCCTGCTACAGCTTAATTTCTGATATCTTGGGTACGCTGATGTTTCCGGTGGAGGAACCTTTGTAAAATCATTGCACGCTCTGCAACACCCATGATGTTGGAGATGAAAAAAATATTATGGGCGTTGCCTTAACTCATCACAAAGGGCAGCTCTGCAAATTTCGGATATTCAGTTGGGAATCTGTCTCAAGAAACAGTTGTTGGTAAGAACACCGTTGCGAATGACCACTCAGCTCAAATATTTTTCTTTGTTAGTCATCTCAGCCCGTCTTATTCTATACACGAGGCTGAAAAACTTACGAGTTCAAGCAGAACTTTTTAATTATTTGTGCGAAGTAATTCTGATTCCGTCCATGCTCACCTGAATTGCAAATTTGAGCGGAACACTGATACTGAGCTTTTAAAAAGTATGGTCTATATGAGATTCAAGCAGAATTTTAAGAATTTGTGTAGTTTCCTGTCCTTAATCCTGGGATTAGATTTTGGAGATAATCGAACATTGTCCAACAAAATTTCTATGGAAAAAGAAAAAGGCGCGGAAAGCCACAAGAACAGCAGCAGAATACTTTTTGTCCCGTTTCTTCTGGCTTTCTGCTGAGGTCCTTTAAAGAACCGAAGCACAGCAGCAGAGAGGCAGAAGGACCGCGACGGAATGCAGAATGGACTGAGAGTTACCTTACCTATTTAGGAACTTAGCTTTGTTCTGGCAAAAAAGTGCGTGTTTCCAAGCCTAGAGTGGTGATTGCATCTTCTAGGAGCATCTATGTACATGTGTGGAAAGACCGCATGTGACCTGATCGGTCCCCTGATTTTCTGGAGTAATATTTACACTTTTGAATGTTTTGAAAAGAAGCCTGGGAAATTTAGAATTGTGAAGAAAGAACCATTCCCAAGAAAGATGTAAGCTCTCAAATAAAGGTGGTAGGAAATTTTTCGTATTTTTTTTATGAATTTGGCACAGCGGCAAACGGAGCTGTTCGACGTATGTACACGGCCAATGGTTTAATCCGGGCCCTGGGCAGCCAAGCCATCCACTCCAAAGGTGTAGGTAAATTCGTACAAGAGGAGCATGGGAAGATGAGACACTGACCCACTGCATCAGGTAGCCCCGCACGCTACTGAATAGGGCACATAAGCATTCAATGCCTTTACGATTCTGAAATGAAGTCAAGCGGGGCGCATCCCAAGAGCGGGGTTGATTGACGCAAATCACTTCATCTTTTATCCACTTAGTCCTTTCCTTACTCTGTGCATAGCTATGGTAAATTTCAACTTTACAATGCAGGAGAGTAACTTCAACAACAGCGATTTGTTTGGTTAACGGCACTTCCAGGAAGGGAACGTCAGGGTAAAATCAGCTATATATCTTGAGAATATGTGTTTGTTCCAAGCTCTGCCCTCATTCCTATTCTCTATCATGATCTATCTCTTCCAGCAATTTCTCCGCGTGGTAGAAGATCTAGTTAACATTACATGTAATCGAACTTCGATACATGACTAAATAGATTATTGTGGAACTGTTTTCCAGGCTGTATTCTTATCGGAAGCACTCCTATGCAGGCTTCCACTTTCTAGCTGTCGTTTCTAGGGTTTCATGCATTACTCTCCATTGAATAGAATGGAGAATATAACATTTCCTTCTCGGGAGATAGGCAACTGAATGTCAACCCGTGAAAGAACTGAAAGGCTCCAGAAACGATTTCAGGGATGCAACAAGGCTTACTGAATAAACTATAATATGAAACTGATCCTAGGAAAAGTAGTGACTATGGAAGAAATCCTTCAACATGCGTAAATTTTTCCGAACATGAATCACAAACCATACCAGCTCCCACCTAAAAAAAAGTTGTAAGCCTCTCATGGTGTTTCACCTGCTAGAAACAAAGCGATGTGTAGTAAATTATATAAGTAACCTGGCATAAGAACCACGAAGGTGAACATTATGTAAAGAAATACTATTTCTTGTATTAATTATTGACAGTTGTCGTGATAATTTAATAAAAAATATTCTAAAAATTTCACGAGAGCATGTAGAAATCCAACGTGAGTACTTGAGTTGATTCCTATGTCCTTCGTTTGTACAAAAATAGGCAAATTAAGCAAAAACAAGTTTCTTTTTTGAATCGCTTTGTGAATTTTTTATTATAGTTTGCAATAATCAGCCCTTCACAGAGATTAAGTGACAGAAGTATGAAGAGTTTCAGTATTTTCCTTTCTTTCCACTTTTCACTATACAACTCTCTGAAGTCGTCTGAAATCTACGAAATTTAAGGTGCATGAGAACAAAATCCACATTGTTGTTATCAGCTCCTCGGGGAGAGGTAGAGGATAGCAAATCTGAAGAGGAGAAATTTTTGCCTGGACCCTCCCTTCAAGTCAGGCTTTGTGTGGGAGCACTGCAGCAATTAAATCATAGCGAATTGTGTGATTTGTGACTTCCACCATTTTCATTCGTTATAGAAATTTTTTTCTAATTAAAGCTCAGTTCAAAAGATGCATGCGACACCCTTGTTACAGATCTGGATAACTTTGGGATTATTATCTCCCCTGAACACAAATTTAAGGGTTCATAAACGTCATGGCATTCAGAAATTTTACGTTACCTCGTTTATCAAGCAAAACACTTTGCAAACCCTAAATCTGCGAATTGTCTCGCTTGTTTTTGTTACCTATTCCTGAATTTCCATGTCTCTCGATTTTCAATGTGAACAAACCCAATTGTCTCCTGCTTAGGACATTGTGTGCACTACAGCTCCACCCCTCCTAAAAGTGCAATCGCCATGCAGCGGGCAGGAGCGACATTTGGGGGCGCAGCGGGAGGACCCGGCCACGGCCATATAAGCGCTTGCCGCGGCGACTCGGCATCTCATTCGTGAGTGTTCGACTGTCGCAGCAATGTCCGGACGTGGAAAGGGAGGCAAAGGACTCGGCAAAGGAGGAGCGAAGCGCCATCGCAAGGTGCTCCGCGACAACATCCAGGGCATCACGAAGCCGGCGATCCGTCGTCTGGCCCGTCGTGGTGGCGTGAAGCGCATCTCCGGCCTCATCTACGAGGAGACCCGCGGAGTGCTGAAGGTGTTCCTCGAGAACGTGATCAGGGACGCCGTCACCTACTGCGAGCACGCCAAGCGCAAGACCGTCACCGCCATGGACGTCGTCTACGCCCTCAAGCGCCAGGGCCGCACCCTCTACGGATTCGGCGGATAAGAAGCTCCACCAGCGACTACGTAAAACTAACCCAACGGCCCTCTTTAGGGCCACAATCCATGTTCTCGAATACGACCATAGTGAATTAAAGCTGAATAAATGTGCTTATGTGACTTGTTCGGATACTTGTAGTGAGGAATTCGCGTTTCCGACAGGAGGCCCTCAACAGGGGTTGTGCTATTTCAACTCGGACAAAATTTCATGTAATGGCTACCGACTTCGAATTCGGAATCAGCCAGTGCTTCAATTAATTACTACTACAAATGCTATTGCAGCTAGAATGGGATTTAGGTGGACTGTTCCTCTTCTGTTTTCTTGAATGTAGCGTTGTAGGCCTAGGCTCGCCCTCAGTTCAATGCATAGATTCTCATTCTCTGCTGGCGCATCTGCTCTGTTACTGACCTCTGTGTTGCTATAGCGATGACCTGTAATGCTCAAAACAATCTATGTACATTGTGCTTCGTCCATCGCATATAATGGATGAGGGCTATCCTGAGACAGAAACTTAATGACAGTTCGGGGGACATCTGCTCCGACCTTACTCAGTGCCATGTGTACATCAAAGTCTTTGTATTTTTGAATTTGTATCTGCTCCCATATTACACTAGTCCTCTAGTCTGCGAATCAAACCGAGTCAAATATCAATTTTTGGCGGAAGTAAGTCAATTGAGTGGCTTTGACTCCCTGTTGAACAGGGCCTGACTAATACTTAACAAATATGCATTAATTCCACAAGTTGTACTTCAATTTTCTTATGAATAGATTCGTACGTAATTTACTTCGCTACCTATTTCACGAGGAACGAGGTGGAAAGGAAGCAGTCATGAGTGGAAAAGTCCTAAACCTTGAGAGAGAGAGGAAGAAGAAAGAGAGACAAATAGTGATGGAAAGTGTTTTTACTAAATTCGAGTAGTAATTAGTCCTAAATGCATAGAATCTGCAGCAGTTTCTCCTACAACAAAGCGGATTCACAATAGCCGGACAAAATCTGAAAAGAACGTACAGTCTATTAGCTCACAGAGGGCGCCCGATCCGAGTTTGTCCGCAACTACGACCTCATCTTATTTTGGCTAACTGATCTATTTTTTGCATTTTTTGTATGCATATGGTGGGGTTCCTTCCATTCTTATGTTTCCCTACTGCCATTCGCTAAAATATCGTTCCAGGCACATTCTACGGGCAAAGTCGTAATTGCAGACAAAGTCGGATCAGGCGCCTTCTGTGAGCTAATAGAGCATAACTCTGCTGCGCCAGTTTTCGTTCCTATCGCACATATTCTTAATTGACAAGAAAAACCTGTTAGTACTGCACGTTTTTGATTTCTTTTCATACCAGTTCGACGTAAGGGTTTCTATGGCACTTTGCCGAAAAAAAAATAACAGGAATTCTATGTATAAATAAAAAGAGTTATCCATTATCATCGCCTGAGGAACTAAAAAAGAAACGCATTGTAACACGGTCCAACACAACAGGAAATTGACTCTTAACTCTAATCTGGCCGTTCCATAATGATTCACTATTAACAGAAGAAGTATGTACTAGCAGAAACTCAACACTTTAATCTTCCCAGAACTGTCCAGAAGCCATTATCCGTAAGAGGGTCATCAAATTAACCATCGCATACAGTACGCTTTGTAACCAGCCGGTGACACCGTTTACAGCTGATGTCGACCTAGCGCGCTTGGCAATCGCTAATACGAACCTATCCTTATTGTTTCGGGATCGTTTTCGTCCGGATTTGCATTTACTCGTGCTAAAAGTCTATGACTGCAGCTGAAAAGAACTGAGAAGGAGTCAGTTCACTTCATTCATTCACACTAGATATTATATTATCAATTATACTCCGATATTTTACAACTTCTTCATGCATTGCTGCTGTTGTTTGCCCAATTGCTTTTCCTTGAGAGTGGAAGATTACATTTAATGTGAAGCGCAGAGACACTGCATATGGTTGGACAGAAACGGTATGGTTGAACGACAGCTTTGCCTCTGTTCGATAAATGTCGTTTTTTTTTTGAAGTTGTTCATTAAAATATAAGAAAAAAAAGAAGAACCAAATCAATGCCCATCTAAGGTTACCTCTCTGCTCTCCCTCCCTCACACTGAACTTAAATTGGTTTCATGTGGTCATGTCTGACGACCATAACTCAGGGTATAGGCGTAGTTCAGGGTGACGAAGGCCATGACATAACAAATTCAATGGAATCAAAAGATTTCTCATATGAAATATGTACTAGGTTCGGAATTGAAGTGCTAGACAAATCACACGGTTAAGTTTCATTTTCCACATAACTTCGGCACATTTTTACATTTTCTTATATGATAATCCTGAGCTTGTTGATTGGGGCAAGAAGCAGAAGCAGTAAATTTTAATGCGCTAATCTTCGCTCATAGAAATGGCAAGAGAAGGAGGCTTCTGTTTTGTCTCATGTGAGATTTCGGCAGTCGTTGGCAAGAGTCCTTTCTTTAGTGGTAATAGCACTGTAAGTTGTCAGAAGCAGAATGTGAAGGGGGATGTGCTCAACCATAGCCAGTACCTATCCGTTTCACTTTGAATGTAACCCTCGACTTTCAAGGAAAAGCATTTAGGCAAACAACATCAGCAACGTATGAGGAAGTTGTAAAATATCAGAGTATAATTGATAATATAATATCTAGTGTGAATAAACGAAATGAACTGACTCCTTCTCAGTTCTTTTCAGCAGCAGTCATAGACCGTTAGCGCGAATAAGTGCAAATCCGACGAAAACGATCCCGAAACAATAAGGATAGGTTCGTATTAGCGATTGCCGAGCGCGCTAGGTCGACATCAGCAGTAAACGGTGTCACCGGCTGGTTACAAAGCGTATTGTATGCGATGGTTAATTTGATGACCCTCTTACGGATAATGGCTTCTGAACTGTCCTACATTCTCCCTCAGAAATATTTATTCAAATTAAACAAAGTATTCGATAGAGCTTGTGGCCCTAAAGAGGGCCGTTGGGTTAGATTTGAGTGCACCAGCTGCAAGTGATTTACTTGCTGGAGGTGTACTTGGTGACGGCCTTGGTGCCCTCGGACACGGCGTGCTTGGCGAGCTCTCCGGGGAGGATCAGGCGGACGGCGGTCTGGATTTCGCGGGAGGAGATCGTCGAGCGCTTGTTGTACTGCGCGAGTCGCGACGCCTCGACGGCGATACGCTCAAAGACATCGTTCACGAACGAGTTCATGATGGACATCGCCTTCGACGAGACACCGGTGTCGGGGTGCACCTGCTTCAGCACGCGGTAGATGTAGACGGAGTAGCTCTCCTTGCGGCTCTTTCTCCTCTTCTTGTCTCCGGATCGGCTGGCCTTCTGGCTCTTGGCGGCCTTCTTCGCTCCCTTGGCAGACGGCTTTGGTGGCATGACGCGAGGTTCACTGTGTAGTCAGTGGGTGATGTGCGCTTCGTTACAAATGCATTTATGGCGGTGGTAAGAGGATGGCCCGCCCTCTAGCGGGGGTGGGGCGGACTACCTCAGCGCCGCTATTTAGCCGCGGCGGCACCCTATCGTCACCCTTGAGTGTACATCTCGCAGTTCTCAGTCGTCGCTATGTCTGGACGCGGAAAGGGAGGCAAAGCCAAGAGCGGAGGCTAGGCCAAGTCGCGCTCGTCCCGAGCAGGACTTCAGTTCCCCGTCGGTCGTCTGCACCGCATGCTCCGCAAGGGCAACTACGCAGGACGCATCGGAGGGGGAGCCCCCGTCTACCAGAAGCCACTGTCTCCCTGACTGACATTGTTAAAATCCACCGTATGCGCGCACGTGCTGGAACCCGACTGGTCCGGATCCCTCCTGGCGTGGAGAAAATGGCTTTGTTTCACTAGCATTTTACTATTGTACCTTCATATTATTCAACCACTCACTAGTATTCAACTACTAGGCAGTACTTGGCTGTTTTTGTCCCAGAAATACCAAAATCAAATTTTTTCCCAAATTACGCCTCTAGGAGTTTTTTGATGTGCTGATCACGAGAATCATATTCATTTCGTATCACGAGGATATTTTGTAGTGTTATGATAGGGTCTCTATTACGAAGCGGAACACTGCTAATTTTGTAAGGAAATGGACAGTATCTTGCAAATTAAAGTTGGTACTCGTGATACTCACATGAAATAAACCGTTTCAAAGTATTTTATGGGGTGTCATTCTCACCATACAGCAACTACAGCCCTACAAATACTAGGTTACTATGCAGAATGAGTTTGATTGTCGTGATCAGCGCATCGAATAACCCCCTTAGCCAAAGTTTGGACGAAAACTGTGACTTCGACATCTTTGGGGCAGAACTAGTAGTGACTATTATTTGAATACTAGTGAGTGGTAGAAGAATATAAGGGCAGAATAGTAGAATAGTAATGAAAAGAAGCCATTGCTTCAGCGCCAGGAGGGATACGGTCCAGCCGGGTTCCAGCAATGTGCGCGCATACGGTGGATTTTAATAATGTCAGTCAGGGAGACAGTGGCTTCTCCGTCTACCTGGCCGCAGTCCTCGAATACCTCGCTGCTGAGGTGCTCGAGCTGGCCGGCAACGCTGCCCGTGACAACAAGAAGACCAGGATCAACCCCCGCCATCTCCAGCTCGCCGTCCGCAACGACGAGGAGCTCAACAAGCTGCTGTCCGGTGTGACCATCGCTCAGGGAGGGGTTCTGCCCAACATCCAGGCTGTTCTCCTGCCCAAGAAGTCCGCTGAAGACAAGGAATAAATTCCTTGTGCTGCACTCGTGTTTAAACTAACCCAACGGCCCTCTTTAGGGCCACAATTTGCATCGAATACAACAATTTTCATTCATTACTCCGCTAATAGCCGTTCCTATTTTCGTGGTAATTTGGGATTATTGTCACCTGGATTGCCATTAGTCAGTGTTAATAAATGAGTGTCTCAGTTTGTCTTTTCTGTCACGTTTGAGCAATGGATAGAATCCTTGTAATGCGCCTATCGGCAAGGTGTAGGTAGCACCATTGGTTACGTCTTGTCTGTGATTTTCCCATAATTATATGCACATACCCTATAATTATCTATTCCTCTAGGTTTTCGTTAGTTGCTGCAGGGATCTTTTATGATCACCTTGAGAGAAAAATGACAATGACGATGCGAAAACCGGAAAATTCTTTCACTGCGATTTCTGCGTGCTTGCTATCCGCGAAAAAGGTCAAGTTGAAAAAAGAATCAATGGGTTTCTCTCTGCTGGCTACTCTACGAGGAAATCATCGATTTTCTCTTTACTGCTACCCACCAGTTCATGTACTCTGGTTGGAAAATAGTGGGGAGAGTGTCATCCTGCTGTGCATTAGGTGCTTAGTACACATCATAGAGCAGAGTGTCGTTACACATGGCACACCTGTAAACACCTGGCGATCGTTCAAATTCTGGCGCGAACTCGGACTCGTTGTCTTGTTATCGGGGCACAATGGAGCGTCGATGACAGGGACAAATAGCTACGAAAGGAAAAAGGAATAGTGGGACGGTGGTAAAAAAGGTATCACAAATCTACATGGTGTCTCGGAAACATCCTAGAATTGTCAGGTAATGGGTGTTAACGGTCCCATTCCTGAAGTGTTCGGGGAGTTCTACATATCTTTATATAATATTTATTGTCTAATATAAGTTATACAAAAGAGGGGGAGGGGGAAACGCAGCTGGGAGTGGCAGCCGGGTGGCGCCAGAGCTGCGGGGTCGACTGACTCGGTGGGACTCCGCCTCCGGGCAACAACTGGCAATGTTGTTGGCCGGGCTTCATCCCGACAGAATTATGCCTTTATATTCAGGCCGTACCTACTACCTACTCTTGGAGGAGTTAGATTCGAGTTCAAATAATTGGGAAACCAAATTTTAACTGCTTGCCTTCAGAATATGAGCATTTATTTTAATGGATTCCCTTCGAATAAGTGAGAACCAGTGAACTCCCGTACCAAGATGCGGCAGCTGTAGGGCTCCTGGCGGCCAAGTCACGAGCGTTTGCATTATTTCGCGATATACATATGCCTGTTACTACCGCTATACTTTTGAAACTAGAGACCTCATAAGTAACCTCAATGACAGAACAGGTTCTGTCCAGTCTTTGATGCCTCGGTTTCGTCCAGAAGGAGACATCCTTGCCTACAATCCTAGGTATTAAAGAATGTTCAGCACGGGAATTCTGTCCAAGCCTACGGAAAAACCGTTCCTGGTGTTTCCAATTTACTATTCTCCTTTTCCGGATTGAACGGATAAAGTAAGGCATGGGGAAATAAATTTGTCACGGAGGGTGGTGGCAAACAAAGCGGCTGATACTTTCGCTCTACAACTTAACCAGGCGATGAACAGCCATTCCCCTACATCTAGGAGCGCTGGTGTCTTACTTTGGTATTGCAATAAAAATTAATAATGTGAATATAAAAGCAGAAAAATGATAGAGAAACCCTAATTCTAAAACTGAACTCCACTAGAATCATCCACACTGCTGTTCAGGATACCATAGCTCGCTCAAAACTGCAGACATGAAACTTTCTGGGTTGTTGCCTATAGCACAGGTTTTGTAATTACCTGTCGACCATACCCTGATAGCACTTCCTATTACTCCTTGGAGGATTATGTGACCCAACTCGTTCTTCCCCGCCTGCCCTCCTGCGGATCTTTGGATAACACATTTTATGACCGTCTATTCTACCTTAGGTAGTAATAAGTTACCGCAGTGATCTTTCATGCACATAATAGCATCTGATTGAGTGCTAATAGCAGTGGGAACATCGGCAGATTCCTTTGAAGTAAAATTTATGCATCCATATGTGCATTTTCTCTATCCTCTGATGCAACGAGCAGAACAGAAGTCTGGAAATGCTGTCGCACCCAAGGGCTGGTCAGACTAATCCTGAAGAATCCTGAAGACATCGTGAACAGATGTGTCCGAATAAATTTTTTGCTTATACAGTTCAATAAAATGTAATTATCGATTCCAGAAGTCAAAATGTGAACCAGATTTAATTGATTCCAACAGAGTACCTGTAGATTTTTTCCAGTTTTGTTATACGCTTCTTTCTTTATAGTTTTCTAACATGGCATTGTTTAGTACTTCAGAAAAAAAACAAGCAATTTGCAACTCTAACATCAGCAGGACTTGTACTCTGTTGCTAGAAAAGCTAGAGGCTTTAGAAGAAGTTGTACTTCTCAGGAAAAGAGCTGAGGAATAATGTACTGTCACGCTAATAGCTAGATTGCACTGCATAATAAATAAACTATGGCTAACTAGATTCAGTGGAGTACCTTCTATTGTTCCCACACTCCTACAATAGTGGGGATAACGAAAGTCCCAAATACCAACAATGCCATCTACTATGGTAGTCATCCTAGTGACGCTCGTGGAAATTGCTTTGTTTCTACCTCAATAAAGATAGATTCTCTGAGCCAGTTAATTCATCAGGGCTAAGAATCACGAAGCGTTAACTAGGCAAACCAGCGATGGTTAGTGTGGTTGGTTATCCTGTTACGTAATGTTGGAAGACAGAAGCGAGGTGAAAGTTGAGGCTATATCTTTGAGATTACCCAGGGTGAAAGTGTTAGGGCCCGGTTAAAGATGGGCAAACCTCTCCGTCAAAGAAAATATGAGAAATAGCAGCTGAATGCGGTGTTGACTCGTTTACCCTGGGCAATCTCAATCATCCACGCTGCCCTTGTTGATTTGTTAACCTGATTTCGCTCGGTTATGTGTTCACAGATCTTACTGTTAGCCTATGTCAGGGAAAGTTTAGAGATGTTCTTCATTGTAATTTCCATATATTGTCTAACATAATGTAGATTCGTGCTTAACGCCTGTATTCCCTGTCTGCATTTCTCTCGCAGCTCCCCCAATACTGCATACTTTCCCACGCTGCTTTTTTGAATGCTCAACTATTTGTCCTAGTGAAACATGCTATCTTACATCATTTCTGTGAACATTTTCCAGAGCAAGTCATGGATGACATACGCGGTTCCACCGGACAGAGTCTAGGATGCTTGGTTTGGATCTACCTAGTTAGAAAAGAGCTACGTGTTCTTTGAGGCTGCTTTTCCAAAATCTTTCCCTACATCACTAGTTTATTCCTGTGTTTCACCATGAAGCAACTGGATTCACGAGCCATGTTTTACCTTGTTTTCCCAGTAACACGTACTATGCTACAGGCTTTCTTGTGGGCGTTCTTTTTTTTTCTCCCTTGAAATCTTTGGTGATAATCAGAGAAAGAATCCTAAAAGAAAATATTCAAGTGCATAATGTATGCCATTCTACTAATACTGTGTTCCGTCAGCCACTTCAACCACAGATAACTGCACAGGTTATATGTAAGCACATAAAAACAACCTTTTCGAGCCAAAATATTTCTTTTCTTCCAGATTTTAAAGGTACTAAGACTTCGGATTTCAAAGGACAAGAGACACGCAAACAAATACACTGAAAACCAGCCCAAAACTTGGTAAATTTGTCGCGAATGCGAGTTCTATGTGCCTCAAAACCTTGAAATCAAGCAGTACCTCAAGCAAGAAAGAAGATGGAAGGATACTGCTTTTGAAGGAGGTTTCATATTAAAAGCATTTCGAGAAAGAATTGAATGATATTTCCTCAATGTTAGTTCCATTTTCAACCAAATTCGCTCCCCCGCAGGGTGTTAGTTCGCCATTAGTATCCGTCAGTGCGTCATCAAACAGGACGCCACTAACGATCGTTCAAATTCTGGCGCGAACTCAGCTGGCTGGCGTCGTTATCGGGGCACAACGCCAACGAATGCGAACGGTCGATGCCAGGGACAAATCACTATGAAAGAGATGGGGGATGCACACAGGTATGGAATACAATGTACAATACCACCCTCATATCTATGGAAAATTCTAGAATCAGCTTATACATTTCGAAGTGCTCCTTCAATTGAAGCGTCATGCCAGGAGCTAGGACTAGCTTCAAGTTACAAAAACTTGTACGATATACGAGGCCAGTACTGCGTCAAAGAAACTATGGGAAATAGCAGCTGATTTTGGTTGGTTGCCAGAATATGAATAAATCTCTGGGTGATTGAAACTATAGGGCTGGATTAGCAACGTATTCTGCTTTTCCAAAGTTAGTGGTCTACAGATCTTGTACTACTTCTCGCTTTTCATCCCCTCGTAACATTAATCTATCAATCCTCAAAATTACCTGCTGAAAAATTCCTTGTTTGAGTCCAAAACAATTTCCTCTTGTGGTAGAGGACGTCAAAAAATAACATTTCCCATTCCGTCACTCCAACATTAGCAGCGGTTTTCTTTTCTCTGGTTAACAATAAAACACCAGATTTGATCCTCATATTCCACCACAAAACTGCTAACGATGGTTTTAGCCTTGCGAGAAAGTATGGCTCACTATGGCTAAGTGCTTGGTCCCTCGTCATGTTAATAAAACTTTTTAGTAAAATTGTTCTCCAACTAAAACCACCAAAATGTTGGGACATGTGTTAAGATAGAGATTGACAATAATCAGTTCATATACATGTAATTCAGTAAGCCCTCTGTCAGCGTATGGTAACGATAATGTGTGGTGGTGGTTGCACCCCACGCGGTCCCCATTTCAGCTGTTCATTCGATAACGAAGAGATTACACGCCGGGTCGCTGCAGCGCAGGCTACGCCCCTTTTCGCTAAAACGAATATAAGCGGCCTGCAGCGAGAGCGCAGCACGTTCGCTCAGGACACTCAGCAATGGCTCGCACCAAGCAGACCGCTCGCAAATCCACCGGAGGAAAGGCCCCCCGCAAGCAGCTGGCCACCAAGGCCGCCCGCAAGTCGGCGCCCGCCACCGGAGGCGTGAAGAAGCCCCATCGCTACCGCCCGGGCACCGTCGCCCTCCGCGAGATCCGCCGCTACCAGAAGTCGACGGAGCTGCTCATCCGCAAGCTGCCGTTCCAGCGCCTGGTCCGCGAGATCGCGCAGGACTTCAAGACCGACCTGCGCTTCCAGTCCTCGGCCGTGATGGCCCTGCAGGAGGCGTCCGAGGCGTACCTCGTCGGCCTGTTCGAGGACACCAACCTGTGCGCCATCCACGCCAAGCGCGTCACCATCATGCCCAAGGACATCCAGCTGGCCCGCCGCATCCGTGGAGAACGTGCCTAAGCGCCCAGTTCTGCTGAACTAATCTAACCCAACGGCCCTCTTTAGGGCCACAAATCATCGAATCGAATACATCAGAATCTCATGTTTATGTGTTTGAATAAATAATTGTGTCGTACTTTTACTACTTGGATGGACAGGACGTCTAAAAATGGTGTCTAGGTGAAAGGAGAAATTAGCTGCAAAAAGATTTATATATGGCGTGAATTGTATATTCACGTGGCAAAGTACATCAACATGATGGATTTAATGTCGAATATGAATCTGAAGTCTTCCAAATTGACCCGCAAATCGACTTCATTTATTTGAAATAAACCGAAATTATATGGGCTTGGGCCAACTTGAGGTGTAAACGGAATTGTGCAACTATGCGGTCCCCAGGAAGAAAATTGTTCCCGTAAGGATTAAAGGAGCATCTTAAAAGTGCTATGAAAGCTAGGTTGACTTTAATTTCTCAACGTTAATTTTCTGGTACTTGCGTAATTTTAAATTTTTTTGTGTAAAAATATTCTATTGAATTTAGAAGGGAGCAGGAGCACATAGAGGTTTTATTTTCACAAATCTCAAGAATGGCTTTGGGCTGAGGCTATGCTCCAAAGACTGAAAAAAATTAAATGATACATAGCTTTTTCGCCTACAGTTCATCCCAACATTGAGTTAAATTTTGCCGAACTGGTTGTACTGTCGATAAAAAAAGAGAAAGATTTCAGAAGGACGTAGACAGACAATCAGCGATTTCTGGTAGCAACTAGAAAATTCCATCATTCGCGTAAGAATGGAATGCAACTGCTAGAATTGTGTTGAAATCTGTGGGAAAATTAAACAAATTAGGGGAAATCCTTTAGTGGACTGCGGCCCCTTCGAACTTGTTATCAGAAATTCAGAATTCTCCGGTTTCAAGCCGTCTACAATGATTAAGGGTCAAGGCCCCACTGCTACGACGCGTAGAGTTCAGAACTGTTCCCACCAGCATGTGTGTAGATCTCAATGGCATCAGCGTATTCCTTCAAGCGTCATCTTGAGTAGCTATTCGGAAGTACATACTTTGCGACTTATTTATTTGCATAGGACGTCAGCATGTCACAGCCTGGGTCCCTTGTATGCTTAGGAGAAGATGAGTGTGGGGTAATGACTGTGGGGAATTGGCAAACGCATTTGAATACGGATCAAGCCACGACATATCCATTTGAAACTTGCTGGAATCGATCTCAGAATCATAAGGATAGAGGAAATAGAACATCACAGTTTTTTTAAACTTTTTTAACCTTCTCAGTTCCAGGGCACTCGTTTAAAGGAAAATTCTGGCCTAGAAAGCTACTGGTGTTGCAAGGATCCAACAGATGCGGTACCTACCTACGATCTAGCCTCACCTAATGCACCATTTGAAGATAAGCTTAAGTGCTAAGGTTTAAGAGGTATACGGGTAATGTTGAACCGCTCTGTTCGTGGGAGCAACTGTTGTCCGAAACGAATGAAGGCCTTGCTCAGTCTGCGTCATGAATATCTCTTTGAATTTTTTCTCTGTGGAACTTTCAAAACCCTCTCGTTTATTACCTTCGTGTTGAAGGGAAGCATTGTGCCTTGGCACTGTGTATAATAAATAAATAAATAAATAAATTTCACATATCAGAGGAGCAGACTTCTCTAGAAATTTACTGAGGAGTTAAAACCAAAGACGGAACATCTCTGTTGAAACCACGCTGCCTAGGTGAAGAGGCTTTGAAGTGTGCTGCACACCTGAAAAAAAAAAAGACGCTTCCTCTTCTACTATCCCCCCCCCCCAGCCCCATTCCACCACCTATCATTTTGAGCCAATACTGTTCATCCTTCGCGCGCAGCCTTTTGAAGAAAAATTTCTGTGACTCTCACTATAATACTCATGCCTCAGAAATTGAGCGTCTTGAAGTCCCTTATCAGAGTGCCGGGTCTGGATGTCCCAGTGCCCTACTTGGGAATGATCTGTCAAAGTCTCCCAAAAGTATTAGTCAAGTAGTGCTTAGATCTCACAACATATGACCTAAATATTTAAGTATGTTTTTGTTCCAAACAAACAATGTCTAGCACAAATTTGTACAAAAAAAATAGAAATAATTTTCGATTTTTGGCAGTTCCACATATCAAATGGGAAAGAAAAAGAAACTGGCTAATCTCTCCTTTTTCTTCGTTTATTTCTGTTTACTAGTCCTAATGGAACATGCTCAACTTTGTTCATGTACCATGTGCCATAGCGTACACCACAGCTCCACCCCTTCTCTGAACTTTCTGCCCGCGGTGGGTCCGCGGTACGAGGTCAATCCGCGGTGGACTCGCGGTTGCCCGCGATAAATCCGCACGTGCCCGCGGTGGACAACCGGGAGTGACGTCACTAGCGCGCTGAGTCCGCACATGATCACGGTGGACCCGCACATGCCCGCGGTGGACCCGCAATAACATGGCTATCCGCGGTGGACCCGCACATGTCACACGGTGGACCCGCACTTGCCCGCGGTGGACCCGCAGTAGAGCTGATTGCGTCATCAATGCCAACAAAACCTCCACGCACGATGCACGCATGACCGAGTGGATAAGAGTGCGGACTCCCAAACATGAGTTCGAAAAGGTACGTGGGTTCGAATCCAGTGATGTAAAAACGCCTGCAGGATGAAATATCAGTGCCATCGTGGATTTGCCTCTTCCTCCTCACGACAGGGTCTTCGATACAGGACAGTTTTTGGAAAGAAATAACCAGTTCCTTGAAAATGCATGTTCCCGCGGTGGACGCGCACATACCCGCCGTGGGCCCGCACATGCCCGCGGTGGGTCCGCACATGCCCACGGTGGAGCCGCACATGCCCGCGGTGGAGCCGCAGTACATCCGCGGTGGACCCGCACATGCCCGCGGTGGCGAACCGACGCTCCACCTCGGGCACACCGCGGATCCACCGCGGGCAGAAAGTTCAGAGTGTGAGTACGCCCTCGCTGTGCAACAGACAATCAGCGACATTTGGGGGCGCAGCGGGAGGACCCGGCCGCGGCGCATATAAGCGCTTTTCGCGGCGACTTGGGCATCTCATTCGTGAGTGTTCGACTGTCGCAGCAATGTCCGGACGTGGAAAGGGAGGCAAAGGGCTCGGCAAAGGAGGAGCGAAGCGCCATCGCAAGGTGCTCCGCGACAACATCCAGGGCATCACCAAGCCGGCGATCCGTCGTCTGGCCCGCCGTGGTGGCGTGAAGCGCATCTCCGGCCTCATCTACGAGGAGACCCGCGGAGTGCTGAAGGTGTTCCTCGAGAACGTCATCAGGGACGCCGTCACCTACTGCGAGCACGCCAAGCGCAAGACCGTCACCGCCATGGACGTCGTCTACGCTCTCAAGCGCCAGGGCCGCACCCTCTACGGATTCGGAGGATAAGAAGTTCATCGAGCGACTACCTAAAACTAACCCAACGGCCCTCTTTAGGGCCACACTCTGCTCTTCGAATACGATCACAATGAATTACTGTTGAATAAATCTGTATTTCGTAATGTCATTCTCGTGAAGGTGGCGTTGTTAAGTTGTCCATCCGTGGCGACTCAAGAGCAGCAATTTCCATCCTCCATCTTGTAACACCGATAATGTTGACCAAAGGTTGCTGTGCTCCTATGGTTCGTCTTGGATCATATGTGAGCCTCAACTGTTCGCATGGAAGAAAGTTCCTTTATGGTTGAGTTGTTCAGCTTCGTTCCTGTCAAAGTACTCTAGTGGAACCACTCTTTGAGTGAACTACCTCAGACCCGGGTACGTGAATTTCGAAACTAGGTTCTGGAGAAGAGTAACCTCCATCTTCCAACTCGTTATTCGCCAGCGGAGATAATGGATAGCGTCGTCGTCGTTCGCGCCCACTTTCAAATGAAGGCCACCAGCTGTGACGCAGCGTTTGCAGTCGCGTACTGAAAAAATGGTAGTTGTCGTGGAGCGGATCATAGGCTGCCATTTTATTGAGTGTATTTAACAGAATATGAGTGAAGGTATTCTGAGCAGTCAACGAATTTAGAGAGTTTATTCCGTAAATAGAGGTGTGTTGTGTGCAAGTTACACTAGACACACCGTGCCGAACATTACTTGAAAGTTGAAGGAGATTCACTGTGTACGTATGCTGTCATATAACACATTTCCAACGCCTTTGAGCAAGAAGTCTCTTTACCTAACGTTTCGAGTCTTGTTGTCAGAACAGAAATCCCTCCAATCGTTATCATCATGAAATCAAACAGAGGGGCAGCATAAAAATTTATGAAAAACAGAATTCAAATAGCAGCTGATTGAAATGCAGTCTGCCTCTCACACACACAATCTTCTACTAAATTCACCGAAGCACAAGAGCTGAAAACGGGATGGTGAATAGGGTGTACGCAAACTATTTTCAAAAAAATCATTTATTTACACACATAATTAATAGTATTAGGGTGGTCAGAAAGTCTTGAGCCGATTTTTTTGAAAGTTCCAGAACTTTTGATTATTGATCGGTACCCATGACCTACCATGTGGTAATCGTAGACCAAACTCGGGGCTTCTCCATAATAGGCATATATAGCCGAATTGGCTTTCCTAACTTTAATTACGACGTCAATTCCAAAAGAGGTCCTCCTACCCAAGATCAGTTTTTCCTTCATTGACCACACCGAAAGGAGTTTCTGGAATAACTAATTACTGGAGATGAGAGTTGTGTCCTCTACGATTCTAACATACATCTTGCCATGTGGCTCCGTCGAGCAGAAGATCCACCAAATCGCACCCCCACCCAAACAAGTGTTTCCTTTGCTACCTCTGGAATTCGCCAGGAATGTCGTATTGTAAGCTGCTCCCGCAAACATACAAGGTCATCAGTAACACATACGCCAATCAATTCCGGAAGGTCGCGGATGCTGTTTGAGAAAAACGGCAAAGACGAGTTTTTTGTACACCTACGCCATGGTGACGCTAGGCCCCATTTTGCTTAAGGGACCCCTGAAAAATAGGAGGAGCTGGGTTGGGACACGCTTCCCCACTTACCGTATTCTCCTGACGTTGCCACTTCTGACTGTCACTTATTTCATCCCCTCGAGGCATTCCTGGCTAAGAAAAAATTCACCAAAGTTGACCATGTTGGAACGGAGGTCAGCGATTTCTTTGGCTTCCAGTCTTCCCAGTTCTGGGTGAAGGGGAACGCTGACTGGCCCATTAGGTGGGACACAGCAGTGACTAACTGTGGCTATTATATTGTTGGGCAAATTCCACTGTGGGCTGAGTAATAAAATAAAGCGCAAAAAAGTCCAAAACGGCTCAAGGCTTTCTTACCACCCTAATAGTATTCAATAGAATATGTGACTGAGGACATGAGGAAGATTGGCTAAGGTTTGAGTGCACCAGCTGCGAGTGATTTACCTGCTAGAGGTGTACTTGGCGGCGGCTTTGGTGTCCTTGGACACTGTTTTAGTGCTGTAGTCCATTCCCTATTTCTTAGTCCAAGACTGATACTAGACCTTAAAAATCCTTTGATTGTTTCAAGTGATTATTGCTTCCCACCCTCAGCGCTGACGTATCCTCTTGTTGGCGTTTTTTTTTTTGAGAGTTTAGCAAGGCTT
This sequence comes from Ancylostoma caninum, assembly GCA_037903475.1. Lineage (NCBI taxonomy): Eukaryota > Metazoa > Nematoda > Chromadorea > Rhabditida > Ancylostomatidae > Ancylostoma > Ancylostoma caninum. The sequence goes on from JBAJFG010000422.1 coordinate 43,651, forward strand.
TTCTTGCTTTATTTTCACTACAACTATTGGCCTACTGGCCTAGAACTATCCAGAAAATCTTTTCTCCCCCTCTTGACGCCTAGAACCATTCAGAAAATCTTTTTCCTCCTCATGACGCCATATAGTAGCCTTTTGTAACAATTTTCCGCGTTGAAGAACTGTTGACAGCTTTCTTGTTCCCGCTGCTGCCCACCTAACGTGATAATGAGTCTTAGTGGCATGGTAAGGGTTGGCTACCCACATTTGATAGGCTAGGACGACAGTAATGGTACTTAATGGTATGACGCAATTAAGTGATGGCCTGTACTTCATTCGCCACACCACAAAGATGTTTTGCATCGCGGATTACGGGACAGGTCAACAACTTGGGGAAGGCTAGGTCACCAGATAAGCAGCTGTCGAACGTCGAGCTCAAGACTCAACGAACACAAATGTTTAGGCCCCCGCCTATCATACTTAGTTCCGTAAACGCAGGAATCCACGAAGCAGACTCAAGTCGAGTTGAACAGAGAAGTGGCAAATTTGATGGAAAACCCCATGGGTTTCGTAGGCGGGAGGGTGGTTCAGCAAATCTGCCTGTTAGTCCCTCGTAAACATCAAAACAGCTTTTTTTTCTCTGCTCGGGGCTTGTCAGCGGAGATAATGGGATGGCGTGGTTAGCGCCCGATTTCAAATCGGAACTATGTACAGAGCATAGTTTTTTTTTTCTGAAAAGTTGGCAGTCATTCTAAATAGACCCTCGAAATTACGCAAAAGTTATATATTAGTTTAAAAAAACGTGGACAAGTAGATAGAACATTGCTTTCTTTCAGTGAGTATCAAATATTGGAATGAAACGTGTTGAAAAATCTTAAATCTGGAAAACCTTAAATCTTAAAATGGAAAATCTTAAAAAGTATTGATAGGAAATACAATTATTAATGTCCAGGAATTTACACTTGTCGATATAAAGGATTTCTCTGAGACGTCATTTTCTTCCCAAATAGAGATAAACAGACGCCGCTGGATAGTTTCCTTAGATGACTCTCAACTTAGAGTGTTTTAGTTGTTCTATGTTGCAAAATGGCTTGGATGTAAGTAAGACCACCCGCAGAACTGTACTCCGGCGAACGAAGGTAGAATACATCGCAACTTCGATCTTAAGTTGTCTTTGAAATGGCGGCGAAGACAGGTCCACGTAAGCCTTGACCAATGAGGAAATAAAACTGAATATAACAAAAAACTCGGTAATTCTCCACGCACATCTGCAGTGGAGAAGGGGAACTTAACACCGAGCATTCAAAGACTTACACTGAACTCACACAACCTATTTTGTACACTATATTCCACGTCAAGAAATTTTACATTTATTTACACGTCTCATAAATAGTAGTATTCGATACAATATGTGGCCCTAAAGAGGGCCGTTGGGTTAGATTTGACCACACCAGCTGCAAGTGATTTACTTGCTGGAGGTGTACTTGGTGACGGCCTTGGTGCCCTCGGACACGGCGTGCTTGGCGAGCTCTCCGGGGAGGATCAGGCGGACGGCGGTCTGGATTTCGCGGGAGGAGATCGTCGAGCGCTTGTTGTACTGGGCAAGGCGGGAAGCCTCAACAGCAATGCGCTCGAAGACGTCGTTCACGAACGAGTTCATGATGGACATCGCCTTCGACGAGACACCGGTGTCGGGGTGCACCTGCTTCAGCACGCGGTAGATGTAGACGGAGTAGCTCTCCTTGCGGCTCTTTCTCCTCTTCTTGTCTCCGGATCGGCTGGCCTTCTGGCTCTTCGCGGCCTTCTTCGCTCCCTTGGCAGACGGCTTTGGTGGCATGACGCGAGGTTCACTGGGTAGTCAGTGGGTGAGGAATAGCTCGCGAGGCGCTCTTTTATGCACCATCTGCTGCTGTAACCCGCCCCGAACCGTCGCAGGGGCGTGGTATCGCACGGACCCTATATAAGCTGCGCCGCGGTCCCATTGTCACTCGTGAGTGTACATCTCGCAGTTCTCAATCGTCGCTATGTCTGGACGCGGAAAAGGAGGCAAAGCCAAGAGCGGAGGCAAGGCCAAGTCGCGCTCGTCCCGAGCAGGGCTTCAGTTCCCCGTCGGTCGTCTGCACCGCATGCTCCGCAAGGGCAACTACGCAGGACGCATCGGAGGAGGAGCCCCCGTCTACCTGGCCGCAGTCCTCGAATACCTCGCTGCTGAGGTGCTCGAACTGGCCGGCAACGCTGCCCGTGACAACAAGAAGACCAGGATCAACCCCCGCCATCTCCAGCTCGCCGTCCGCAACGACGAAGAGCTCAACAAGCTGCTGTCCGGTGTGACTATCGCTCAGGGAGGAGTTCTGCCCAACATCCAGGCTGTTCTCCTGCCCAAGAAGTCCGCTGGAGACAAGGAATAAATTCCTTGCGCACTCTCGCTCTAAAAATAACCCAACGGCCCTCTTTAGGGCCACAGTTTATATCGAATACCAACATTACATCGAATACGTCACGAATAAATGCTCATTATTGTATTTCGTCGATGTTTACCATTTTTAAATTGAGGGGTAATTTTTTACATCGCTTCTGAAAAGTACTAGCCAGATTTCATTCTGCGCAGATATGGCTTTGTCTTGAGCGATCTGTCCTTGAACGCGCAAAAGCGAGGAACCTTAGAAGCAATATTTCTCGCCTATGTGGAATAGTTCTAAGTGTGTGTAGGTTGAGATATCACTCCCGTAACAAAGATAAACTTACCTAAACTTATTTATAGGGAATGTTGAACGTATTCACAATTTTACTAGTCCGTAGCTAACAAAATGGAACACTAAGTTTTAAAATATCATGTCGGCTGTGAATTCATTCATTGTGGCGTCAAACCCATCCCAAGTTCTTTGAGGCAGCTTCTCCAACTGTTCCACTTTCCAAAGAGATTCTGAAGTGTCTTCATCTCAAAACTAGACAATATAACTGCTTCACTAGAATTAGTCAAAGGGGATTAGCGTATCTTTGCTGGAATCAGCGAAGCCTTCGTGCATTTTTGCCTCTCATCCTATTTCGAGAATGTTTTCCATGACCTCTCCTCAGTGTATGTTCCTAAAGCACTCTGCGTTCCAGTGGTCGTACGGACCGAGTATTCACAATTTTACTAGTCCGGATGGTGTCAATCGTTTGAAAACAGTTCTGCCACGAGAGTAACCATGAGTAGTTAGGAAGGTTGTTAAATTAATGTCCTTGTAGTGGGAGTAAATGAGTTAGGCTTACATATAAGCACGAAGCATATACCCTGCGAATGGGAAAGACTAAAGTTAGAGAGACAGACGGTCGCACTCTGTTACCATCTTTGGTTCACCTTGAATACGTATAAGCTTTGTTATATACTATTAAAAACCGGGATCCATAGACGAAGATGCACTTCAATCAAAGAAAGATCTCTCCAGCCTTCCCCCCACTTATTAGCTTTAGAACGCGTTTATTTTTCAATTTCTCCCGTTTTATGGACACCGCTCATGCATGGTATTGCCCTCTTCGCGCAAAAATTTCAAATCAGAAGCGGCCACGTGCTGAGTCAGTTGAGTCTGCTCCACCCATCCTTTTGGAACAGCATGAAAACAGTGGAAACTCATCACGACTGTTGGTTCACTCAGCAATGGTTCGTGTCAAGCAGACCACCAGCATATCCACTGGAGAAGAAGCTTCTCGCAAGCAGCAGCCGTCCCGCAGCGGAGGCGTGAAGAAGCCGTATCGACATCATCCAGGCACTGTCGCGCTCCGTGAGATTCGCCACTACCAGAAGTAGACCGAGCTGCTCATCGCCAAGCTGCCGTTCGAGCGTCTAGTCCGCGAGATCGCGAGGGACGTCGAGAGCGAAATGCAGCCCCAGCCATCACCTCTGATGGCTGTCCAAGAGACGACCGAGTATGACGTGGAAGAAGGACAGATTGATGTCTTTGAAGAGACGACACGTGTCTCACCAGTGACGCCAACCTCACCGATCGAACAACCAAGGGAGTCGCCATCACTGTCGGAGATATCCAGTTCACCAGCTGAATCTCTGGAAATCGAGCGAGAAGGTTCTCCTGTACCGCCAGCCGTGTCCTTGGAGATTGAACGGGAAGCATCACCAGTTCTACCTCGACAGTACTTCTTGCGCAAGTTTGGCAAGGTGGACAGCGATTCTTCTGAGTGTTGTGAAGATAGTGATTAAGCTGAATGTTGTAAGTGGATTACATGAATAGTGTTCATCGCATGCCTTTGTTTTTTTTTTCGTTTTCAGAATGTGGATAGGGTTTGGCAATAAACTGTGGAATGAATTTATCATGGAAGGAAGAAGAATTTGCGACTTTTCAAAAATTGCAAGCGCGTGTTTCAAGCTATATGTGCGCTCATCTTTTTTTTTCCGAATCGTCTATGGGAAAGTTGAATAGGTGTGTTGCGAATCCTCGGAACTACGAATCACCAATATTTTTACTTGACTTTTCTTGTCGGTGCTTGCCTTCTGAGTGTGAGTGAAGCGAAAGATGAAAATGATGCTTTTTTTTCAAAAAAATATGTATTTATTAGGGACATTCTATTCGACAGAATTATACCTGAAATTCCACTTTGTGGGCGAAAACTTAATATAAACGAAGCAAACTAAAAGGGAATTTATCTGCAAGAAAATCCCAATAGAGGAGAATGAAGTCAAAGAGATAAAAAGCAGTGAAATCTATTCTACTCAGAGGTTAACCTACGGATTCCGACATCGTCTGAGGATTCTCCCAAAATATCACAAAATTGGTCCATGCAGAGCTGATCGTCTGATTTCTGCCGCCACTTTTTTCTGTCTCCTTTTGCTTCTTTCTTTAGTTGCTTCCATTTCTTGAAAAAAAAAACTTACCTATCAAGCACAGGTTCAACAATTTCACCTAGTTTAAAGTACCGATAAAATATATTTAAAAGAAACAATAATCATCACTTGCTGCAAATCAGAGCTCTAGGATTGGCGATGATAATGTGTTACAGCACTAGCATTGTGTACATGTACACATGGCTAACGAGGAAGAGTTCCTGCTCACAGTTCCATCCCTGATTTGGCTAATATGTTCTTCCGTAAAGTGTCGAGACATCGATCATAACGCTCCCCACCAATGCGCAATCTGTCCTTTGTGTTCACGCTCTCAGCGTGCCACGATAACAGACGCCACGCTTGCGACCTCGCGCCAAAATTTGAACGAGCGTACTTTCCAGGGTGTATCAGAGATGATGCCGCGTTCAATGTTCGTTTTTCCTACTGTACTTGCCGGATCCCTAGGCGACAACGCTTTCGTACAATAACGGGTGACTAAGTAGACGTCAGCAGCGGTTATGAATTTGTTTAAAGTGCCAAGAAACTCTTCTGCATCTGTGTTTTACGATCTTCTTGGCTTTTCTCTATTTTAGTGAATCTTGGTGTTTCTAAGGTCGTTGATGGAATTGGTCATTGTTTGAAAAATGAAGTAAACGATCTTGATGGAATCGCACATGGCCTATATCTGAGCAAGTTATTCACTGAGATGCTGAAAGAGCTCCTGGGAAAGAAAATATACGCATGGAAGTGCTCGAAAAATCGGTTGAAATCATTTGTATGAGAGTAAAAATTCAAGGCAAGGTTTAGAAAAATCAATTTTTTCGATGGGAAAGAACTAAAACTACAAATGCTCGAAGAAATCCCAGAGCAAATGGAAAAGCTGCGTCGGTATTTATTTACTGGACCTTGCTCTTTTCTAGCGCTCATGAATGGAGCTTTGATGTGAGTGTTAGCTTTCAGTAGATCTCGAAATGCAGCTATAAATAAACGAGAAATTGAAAAGAAAGTTTAACCAAAGGTAACCCTTCTTGCAAATACTCGACAAGCCTCTCCTTTTCCTTCCAGGTGACAAATACTTCGATTGAACCACTTCCTTTTCACTTTCTGGCCACGATTCATTGATAACAAGACACATTTGGGCTCGAGCCGAAATTCAAATAGTCTTTGACGTTAACAATGCCCTCGCTGAAGTGTTATCTCGCTCCTAGCATATCGAACATACCTCTAGGTCGCTTTAGGCACCAACGGCTGCAACAAGAATCTTTTCATGCGGCGAGAAAGAGATAAGTGGGTGCCATTGGCAATGGGAAAGGAAGGAAACATCAAGGGAAAGGACGACAAGCTCCTTTGAAGTGAATTTTGTAGAGCTATGCGTTGCAGACAGGAGCTAGAAAGAAGAAAAATAATGGGACCAAAGAAACCACATCTTTGGCATTTCGATGATAGTACTATAAAAGCTTCAACTTCATCAAAATTTTGAATAACTAATAAAAAGAAAAGAAGAAGTTGGAAGAAAAGTAAAAAAGAAAGTCAAGGGTAGGAGTAAGCTGATACAAATACTCTACCCACTTTACAAGGTACGAAGCTAGTTCGGATTTCCTTCATCAAAATTTATTTTTGGCACTGTTCCACTTCGGCCCCAAAATATCAACATCAAAATTTTCGGCTATGAGGGTTACTTGAAATGCTGATCACGAATATCGTACCCATTTTGTAGCGTAACAACATTTTTGCAGGACAACGTTAGGTGTACAGTATATCACAAAATCTTCCGATACTTCGCATAGAGACGTTTTTTATGTGCTGTTCACGAATCTCATCATTAATTCCCATGAAATTGCCCATTTTCATATCGAAAACTATATTTTCTCCCAATGTCCTTTGGTAGCGTTACCGTAACCCGTGTTAAAACGGAGCTACGGTACAAAACGTATATGATAGACATGATAAGCACATGAAGTAATCACCATATGCAAAAGTTTGAGTTTTTTTTCAGAGTTCTGTGAGATACCTGCAGTAACGCTAAAAGATGGGATTATGGTACAAAATGACTATGATCTTCATGATTAGCATGTTAAATAAGTCTTCTACACAAAGTTCCAACAAAATCTTTGATTTTCTGATTTTGGGACAGTGAGAAAGGGTCCTTCTCAACTACACAAATTGACAGACGCAGTTCGCCTGAAGCGTAAGTAAATTATCCATGCTACTCTACACCATAACAATGCTCGACCTGAGATGGCAAGGTTTACTCGCCAGAAAATTGCCTAACTTGATAGGGAAGCTATTTCACCGTGCTATTCTTCATACTTGATCCCTTCTGACTACAATAACAGAATCTTCTGGTGGAATTATACCACGAATTCTTTTTTTGCAATCAATGTGCTTGCTTTTACTTGGGTCGTTTGTTTTTGCTACACTTTTTGCGCTTCGGTCTCATGTCCTCGTGTGCTGCTGAACCGCAAGAGGTGGAGAACGGGGCGGAGAGAGAGTCGCGGAGGGGTGGCCGAGACGGAGTGAATATAAGCGCCCGTCGCTGCGAAACGGCATCTCATTCGTGAGTGTTCGACTGTCGCAGCAATGTCCGGACGTGGAAAGGGAGGCAAAGGACTCGGCAAAGGAGGAGCGAAGCGCCATCGCAAGGTGCTTCGCGACAACATCCAGGGCATCACCAAGCCGGCGATCCGTCGTCTGGCCCGCCGTGGTGGCGTGAAGCGCATCTCCGGCCTCATCTACGAGGAGACCCGCGGAGTGCTGAAGGTGTTCCTCGAGAACGTCATCAGGGACGCCGTCACCTACTGCGAGCACGCCAAGCGCAAGACCGTCACCGCCATGGACGTCGTCTACGCCCTCAAGCGCCAGGGCCGCACCCTCTACGGATTCGGAGGATAAGAAGTTCCACGAGCGACTGCCTAAAACTAACCCAACGGCCCTCTTTAGGGCCACAACTAATGTCATCGAATACCGTAGTCGCAATAAGCAGTGCTTAATAAAATGTTGTCACGGAATGTTCAATATTGTGTATACTCTTCTAATTTGCACAAAGAAGTGTTCATGACTTCAGGAATTCACCAGAAACACGCTAGGATGTTTGAATTTAATCAAACAGATATTGTCACAGTCACAGTGACTATTGCCACAGTGAACGCATAGAATGGTGTTCATTCTCTGGTAAATGTTTCATAGTAGCTGCTTTTATAGAATTATAAAAGGTGACTCAGGATCGGACTCGTATTCTTTAGAAATCCTAGCCTGGACCTCTGCTTAGGGGATTATTAAGTGCCATGGCCACGAAAATCGCACTAGTTTACCCTGTTTTCGTATGTTTACGGTGGAAATAATGTAGGAGAATGAAATAGAATGTAATCTTCGACAGGAAAATCGAAGTGATGGCAGTGCCGGAAGCTGTAGCCTAGCTAACGTAAGCGGTGCTATGGTACGAAGTGGCTACGATTCTCATTTTTATCATGTTCATTAATCCTTTTAGTGAAGAAATTTCCGGGATTTTCTGAGCAGAAAATCAGAAGTACCTGGGCAGAATTCATATTTTCCCTTTCTTTACTGTGATCTCGTTACATCTTTGCGGAAAACGTGATTAGGATAGGAAATTAGTGCGATTTCGTGATCAGGGCCATCGAATAACCTCCTAAAGGGAAAGCCAGGTAAGAATTTCTAAAGAATGCGAGTCCGATCCTGAGTCACCTTTTATAATTCTGTGCTGCTTTTTTCGCGTCGGATTGCAAGTTGTTGGGAGACCGTCCAATGAAATATTTAGCTGTTTTGTGGATAAATGGTAGTTTGCCTTAGGTACTGGTCATGTTTAGATCCAGAAGAGAAGTTAGATATGAACTTCAAATTTGAAGCTCTTTTATTTTTTTACGTTCCTTTTAGCCTTGTGGCAGAGCATGACAGAATATTAGAAAAGAGTGCTTAGGTTAGGTTTGCTAATATCTCACCTACTTTAACAACTGAAACCGCTTCATTGTTAGCATGACATAGTCTTGTTACTTGATACAGTTACCAAAAATAGATTCTCTGTAAGAGAGGCATTGAAACACAAGACACTACCAGCAGCTCTCAGACTCAGTAGCAGCAAAGTTCTTACTGAGTTCTTATGAGATTATCACTGTTGCCCGTTTGTTTTTCTCTTGCTGGGTCTCAGGTCTTCCTTCCAATTCCTGGGTCTCAGATTGAAGTTGGACCTTAGAATTTTTTGACCCAACTGATTCCGCTTCCCTTCCTCAGCACTGAAATACGCTTTTATTCATGTTTTCTGCGAGTTTGGCAAGGTTGTTCTCGGATTGTTATCACTACAACCATGGCATTTGCAGGAGAAAGATGACTACTGTTATCATCCCAACTCAGTAAACCCAATTCTGCACAACTCCAAGCTCGTCTGGCCTAATGGCCTCGAACAACCCAGATTACTGTGTCGCCTTCACATGTTCCCTCTGGCACCTTTTTTTGTAAGGATCTATTCTCCCCACTGTTCATCAGTAACTATCTAAGTTCGCAGCTGCTCCACCTGCCCACCTGACATGATAGTGAGCCTTAGCCGCATGGGAAAGGTTGGTTAAGCACATTTGATAGGCTAAGCCTACAGTAATGGTCATTAATGCTACTAAATGACGCAATTAAATGATGACCGGTGCTTGTTTGCCATAGCGCAAAGCTGTTTTTTCTATGTGGATTAGAGGATAGGTCAGCAGCCTGGAAAACGCAAGGTCACCAGATAAAGCAGTTGTTGAGTGTTGGGCTCAGGTCTTTGCAAACATAATGTGTGTGCTGATCCCTGCCCATCACACCTAGCTTCGTGAACGAATGAATCCACGAAATAAACACTAATCGAGGTGAACAGAGAAGTGGCAAATTCGATGGAAGACTCCTTGCATTTCGCAGGCGGAAATTCAACAAATGTGCTTGTTAGTCCCTAGTAAACACCAAAACTGTTCTTTTTTTCTCTAGTCGGGGTTCGTCAGCGGAGATAATGAGACGGCGTGGTTCGCGCCCAATTTCAAATACATAGTGACTATCGTGAAAAGTTACCTCCACCTTCACAGCGTCCGAGGTTTGTCTTCATCGTTACGCACAGCATGAAGAAATAATTTCAATTGAACTCTAAAAATATGACTTAGGAGAAGTGTATAGATTTCGCTTGCGCCTACTCAACAATGTATTTCAGTGTTCTTTTGAAGGCAACACCACGAAAATATCCGATCTCGAAATCTCGGCACATTTCAAGCTAATCTCGCGCACTGAACTCTATTGCAGTGCTGCATCGTTTTCTTGAACCTCTTAGCTCACCTCTTTTCAGCGGGGTGAGCCGGGATGCGCTACATAGCTGTTCAATGTGGACCGATGCAAGAATATCGATAACACTGCCTTTTTGTCGGCTGTTTTCCTGCAAGAATCGGTCTTGGGAAGAGTTTTGCAGCTTGCCGGATTAACGGAGAGATTACCGAAAGAAAACGAATGGCCAAGGTGTCGCAGAAGCACCCACAAATTTTATGCGATTCCGGAAACATGAAAAAAATCGAAAATGAGACACTGGCGGAAATCAGCCATAAAAGTAACCAAAGAAGTAGCACTGTTGTAAAATTACAAGTAGAGAAATTCGTTCTGTTAAGTAAAGCAAAAAAAAGCCTTAAAAAAAAGCCAAGTAGCTAAGCTAAGGCTAAGAATTAGCTATAATAGTAAGGGAGAAATGCCTGCCCACCAAATCAACTGCTCTAAACGCTTTCCTGCACCAAAATTCGATCGACCGACTCCATGCGCTCCTCCTGGTCCTGGATCTTACCCATTCAAAAAGCTATATCTTAGAAACGGTAAAGTTGCTACTGTCTTCGTAGAACTGATGGGGAAAAATCTCAGACACGAAAAACAGGATGGGTGCTGCCTTTGAGCGTCGATCAAAGCCTTTTTTCAAAGAGACTATCCTTCCAAATAGAGCTTTAAAATTGCAAGAAAGTTGAACACCACACCACGGTTGGAAGAGCACAAACAAGCATTGCCGCAATAAGTTCATCTATTTCTTTGGAAAAAATACACTTTTCTCCTGAATAAAGATTACCAGACCCTGCTGAAAAGTCTCCTTAGATGGGTTCGGGTCCTTAGTTACCCATGACATTTGGCACGAAGGGAAGCGAGCGCCCTCTGCAGTTGCTATCGGCGCTAAGACATCAATGCAGTGCTCTAATTTCGGTAATGATGGTCATGATAGAGTGATAAAATTGTTCTTGGCTACTCTTTTTCACCAGTTCATCTTTTCACAAACTACAAAATCATCGATTTTCTGGGATTCTGTGCTCATTTGCGGAAGACCCAGAAATTGACGAAAATGTGCAACTATTTAATGAAATGAAATTATTAAACCATCTTAATTAGAAATAACCTGACTGAAGCAACTAAAAGCAGCTCAAAGTCCTGATATTTTGAAAGATCTCTCCCTTACTTTTGACTATTATCGATGATAAACCTTTTTAGACTTCATTTTCCTTTCTGAACCCTTGATTTCACCAAGGCTCATCTGATAGAAAAAAAAACTTAAAGTGCTCTGAGAACCTAAGAATAGTTCTGAGCGGAAGGATATTTGCTATGAGCGGTCTATGCAGCAGGCCTCGCTCCGGCTGCACCTAACATCTCGGGTAACTAAGTGCCGCCCACCTCCTTAGATGACTCCTAACCCAGCGCGTTTTTCGCTGTTCCACGTTGCGCAATGGCTTAGACGTAGGCCGGACCACCCGCTGAGTTGTACCCCAGTAAACAAAATATGTAGCTTTATGTTTGACTCCGATCTTCGCACAGTTTGTCTATGAAATGAGAGCGAGGCCAGGTTTACGTCAACCTGATCTAAATAAATTGACTAAAACAATAAATTTTGGTGTTCTCCGAGTTCACCAGCACCGAAGGAGTGGAACCCTGAACCGAGGACTCACGAGCTTATTGAAGTCGAGCAATCAGGAACGTAGCTGAATTCACACAACCCACTTTGTGCACAACATTTCACCTCAAGAAAATACATTTATTTATAGATATCACAGATACTAGTATTCGATAGAACTTGTGGCCCTAAAGAGGGCCGTTGGGTTAGATTTGAGTGCACCAGTTGCAAGTGATTTACTTGCTGGAGGTGTACTTGGTGACGGCCTTGGTGCCCTCGGACACGGCGTGCTTGGCGAGCTCTCCGGGGAGGATCAGGCGGACGGCGGTCTGGATTTCGCGGGAGGAGATCGTCGAGCGCTTGTTGTACTGGGCAAGGCGAGAAGCCTCAACGGCGATGCGCTCGAAGACGTCGTTCACGAACGAGTTCATGATGGACATCGCCTTCGACGAGACACCGGTGTCGGGGTGCACCTGCTTCAGCACGCGGTAGATGTAGACGGAGTAGCTCTCCTTGCGGCTCTTTCTCCTCTTCTTGTCTCCGGATCGGCTGGCTTTCTGGCTTTTGGCGGCCTTCTTCGCTCCCTTGGCAGACGGCTTTGGTGGCATGACGCGAGGTTCACTGGGTAGTCAGTGGGTGAGGAACAACCCGCAAGCCCCTCTTTTATGCACCAGCTGCTGCTGCAGCCCGCCCCGTACCGTCGCAGGGGCTGTCTATCGCGCGAACACTATATAAGCAGCGCCGCGGTCCCATTGTCACCCGTGAGTGTACATCTGGCAGTTCTCAATCGTCGCTATGTCTGGACGTGGAAAAGGAGGCAAAGCCAAGAGCGGAGGCAAGGCCAAGTCGCGCTCGTCCCGAGCAGGACTTCAGTTCCCCGTCGGTCGTCTGCACCGCATGCTCCGCAAGGGCAACTACGCAGGACGCATCGGAGGGGGAGCCCCCGTGTACCTGGCAGCAGTCCTCGAATACCTCGCTGCTGAGGTGCTCGAGCTGGCCGGCAACGCTGCCCGTGACAACAAGAAGACCAGGATCAACCCCCGCCATCTCCAGCTCGCCGTCCGCAACGACGAGGAGCTCAACAAGCTGCTGTCCGGTGTGACCATCGCCCAGGGAGGAGTTCTGCCCAACATCCAGGCTGTTCTTCTGCCCAAGAAGTCCGCTGGAGACAAGGAATAGATTCTTTGCGCTGCACTCGTGCTTAAACTAACCCAACGGCCCTCTTCAGGGCCACAATTTCTGTCGAATACTGGTCATGCATTGAATACTTAATAAAATTTGAATGAATAAAATTTACAATTTTTGTGCTCTCATAATAGGTTCATGCGTACCTTTCCAATTTGTTTGTTGCGTGAACTCTAAGAGAGCGCCAAAAACAGTTTCTATGAACACATTTGTTTGTAGAATGCTACGCAGTCCATCAGTGTGTGAGAAGCGTTAACGTGAAATCACTACGTAAGTGGTGGGATGCATGGATGTCACGTTGAAGGACGTCGTTCTAAGTTCTGTGGGAAAATGGATACATTCAATTCGCTCCAACGATTCTAGTTAGTCATCAATAACAAATGCTGGTAATGGTAACAAGATATATCACATTCCCATATGAATACTCGTCCAGTCTGGATGAGGCAGATGCTTAGAGCTTCTCCAGGAATTTTGACTAACCTCACCACAGTACAGGTAGTTATGGAGGCAGAGAAATTTGGTTGACATTGGGATTCTGATAAGCATCTTCACTGCGGCGATGAAGTGGTTATTTGATGCTTTTATCACAAGAATTGTACTAGTCTTGCATCGTAGTCGTCACGTTCTTTTAGAAATACGGAGGGAGTAATGGGAATAATGTTGGACAACGAAATTTTTTCAGCAGGAAAATGGCAGTAGCATTAGCTGCGGTCACCTAAATAGAGCTTCGGTACAAAGTCGACACGATATGCGTATTCATCAGCTTGAATCCCCCCTTCACCTCCCCTCCCCCGAACCAGAGAGGAAACTTCTGGCGTTATAGGACTATAAAAGACGGAATAATGTCTCACATATCAGCACTGCTTCGCTTCACGTTGTCAGTTCCTTGCCAACGTTAACGATTTCTCGTTGTTTCTTGCTGCAATGTTACCCTAGTAAGATCGGAGTGTAGTGTAAAACTAGTATGATTTTCGTGATCTTTTTTTTTCCCCAACCTCGTCCCTGGCCAATCGCGGCGGGCGCGCAGAGTTGTCCTTCCTAGGATATTCTGCATGGCAACAACGTTGAAAGACACTCTGTTTGCTCGAATGAACGGTCCTGACAGAGTCTCAAAAGAGTTCTGTACATATCCTGAAATGTAAGAGACTTTTAATCTTATGCCGACCAACTTGCTGAGAGACCGCTAGGCCTTCAGCAAGCAAGCTAACGAGGTTTTCCGGTTTATCTTGACGGTCCTTCTGGAAGTTTCACGTGTGTCGGAATGGACTTCTGTGATCAAATATTTCGTAATCGTCACTTATCGCACTGGATGCCGATTGTATGAGGCCAGCCCCGCCCCGCAACAAGTTGGGTATTAGATGTCTCGCAACCGTCCTAAATTATTGGGTATATTAAACTGGAACATTAACATTCTGTCTACGCTTCTCTGGTACATCACCCACATGATTGATTTCTCACCAAATTTGGAGTGCTTCTCATCGGTAATAGTGCTTGAAGTGACATCTTGCTGGTCATCAGACTCCATTCTTGACCTGCTTTTTTGGAAAACAGAACTTAGGGTCCCATGCCCATGCCGCCACAGCACCTGCGGATACGCACGCTGTGCAACGCGCATAAGAGGGGGCGTGGCTTCCAAATTGCTGAGTAGAGTGTTGGCAGAGTTCCAGAAGAATGTACGAGACAATGAATTGAACATTATAATTTGATTAGATTTATATAAGGCTGCAGTTTAAATTTTAGGGAAAATGGACGATTTTGAGAAATAAAACATCGATCTAGGGGTTATTTGACATGGTGATTACGAAAATGACATCTATTTTGTATCAAAATGCCGTTTTCGAGGTGTTTCAAGCGTATTTGGGAGGTACGATATCCCTCAGAATTGTATGAAACTTGATAAGATTATTTGACTTTCTCATCCCGAATTCAGCATCTGTTTTGCAACGTAATGTCCTTTATCAACCATTAAGGCTTGAGATGGGTGTACTTTGCTTTCCTAAAACTTCTGGATTTGCATTTAAAAAGCATTTGAAGGAGGTACATTTGGCGTAAATTCACTCGCTTGATCCATTATCACTTTGGAATTTCGAAACCGCTGGGAAACTAGTTCATGACAACGAAGAACAAATTCTATGAATGAAATGTTTGCTTCTGAGAAGGGTGGTGCAGTGCCTTGAGCGGAATTCCCTATGAATATTATTAAATATCAGTTCATTTAACATTTTCCACTCTGGGATCGCAGTCCATTCGGCTGTTGCATTCTTAGTTCCAGAAAATCAATATTAAGAAAACAAGTACGGAGTGGCGATGCGACAGCATTGTATCCTTGAGGTACGCCTGCAGGCACAGTACGTGTCTGCTAGGCATTTCTCACACCTCCTCTGGCGATGGATTAATAATCAATAGAAGATATAAATGTAGATGGGAAACATTTTAGAAAAAAGCTTATAAAGCATCCTATGTAGCGATGAGCTAGTAAGGCATCACACGTTATTATTCGTTAAAAACACTGAAAAATCTGATTCCAGGGATAAATTAAGTGAGAAGTAAGGAACGGATTGAAAATTTTGGACTTGTTCGGAATACGCACATTTTCGTATCCACATCTTTATTCTCCTCGTTTTCATTTATTTAATACTCTTGTACACAGGAACGGAAACTTTTTTAAGTTGAAGTCGGCTAATTTGACGAAAAACTTATGCACATTAACGATATGCGATCTGGAAATAGAACATATAGAACAGAATATCTACGGGAAACTTGCATACAAAATATTTTAAAAACCCGTACTATACGCAAAATGCTACATCACATTTACAAATTTAAAAATGATTCCAATTGTCTTAATTTGCTTACTTCAAAGCCTCAAATTTTTCAACGACTGTGGTTTTGTCGCATCTATCGTGAACAGCACTGCAGCACTCGTAATTCTGGTTAAATTATGCATTATGCCGTGTATGCTTGAAACACCTCAAAAACGGCATTTTGACACAAAATAGATGTCATTTTCGTAATCAGAATGTCAAATAACCCCTAGATCGATGTTTTATTCCTCAAAATCGTCCACTTCCCCTAAAATTTAAACTACAGCCCTATTTAAATTTAAACAAATTATAATGTTCAATTCATTGTCTTCTGGAACTCTGCCAACACTCCACTCAGCAATTTGCAAGCCACGCCCCCTCTTATGCGCGTTGCACAGTGTGCGTATCCGCAGGCGCTGTGGCGGCATGGGCATGGGACCCTAAGTTCTTGGAGCCGCTTTTTTATCCTTGACATTTGTGCCCCCATGGAGGGTTTAGTACCTGATATTAGGAGAGAATTGAGTGCTAATGATGATGTGAAAGTCGGCAAATCCATCTGAACCGTAAATTATGTGCATGCATAGCTAACTGTAGATAATTGATCATGTGAAGTGTCACAGAAGCGGTGCTAATTATTATGTGCTGATCAACCCGATGGCGACAGGATGCCGTACTGGTGAAATCTATGGGAAATTGTAGCTACCGATAGAGCGAATTCAATGTAGAAAAGTAGAAATTTAATTTTTTTAGGTGATGGAAGATCGACCACTGCAGCTTCACAGCGCGACTCAATTTCTTTGCGTTTCAGAATTTCACGGGCTTGCATTGCTTGCTGGCTTCGCCAGTAGGAAAAAAACACCTGCCTCACGTCTACTATCTGAAATTTCGAGCGTTTGGAAACTAAACAGCAACCCCGATAACTGATGAGAAGCTGCACTCTCCAAGAATTCAGCGGAGCGCATGATCAACATGTCAAATCAGTATGGGAAACAATTTAATATAAGAATCTCACTTAAACAGTTCTTTCAAAATATGTAGCGTCAAAAAGAGGCCTATCTAAGTGTTGGTACATGAATTGCCTCTACTGGATTCCCATTTCGAGTCTTGGATTATTTGGATACCATATATGGTGTCTGAATCATACGTGGTGTTTCTCGCAGCTGTTTGTTCGGCAACGATAGCACGCTGAGTAGTCGCAGCGCAGGCTACGCCCCTTTTCGCTAAAATGAATATAAGCGGCCCGCAGCGAGAGCGCAGCACGTTCGCTCAGGACACACAGCAATGGCTCGCACCAAGCAGACCGCTCGCAAGTCTACCGGAGGAAAGGCCCCTCGCAAGCAGCTGGCCACCAAGGCCGCCCGCAAGTCTGCCCCGGCCACCGGAGGCGTGAAGAAGCCCCATCGCTACCGCCCGGGCACCGTCGCCCTCCGCGAGATCCGTCGCTACCAGAAGTCGACGGAGCTGCTGATCCGCAAGCTGCCGTTCCAGCGCCTGGTCCGCGAGATCGCGCAGGACTTCAAGACCGACCTGCGCTTCCAGTCCTCGGCCGTGATGGCCCTGCAGGAGGCGTCCGAGGCGTACCTCGTCGGCCTGTTCGAGGACACCAACCTGTGCGCCATCCACGCCAAGCGCGTCACCATCATGCCCAAGGACATCCAGCTGGCCCGACGCATCCGTGGAGAACGTGCCTAAGCGCCCAGTTGTGCTGAACTAATCTAACCCAACGGCCCTCTTTAGGGCCACAAATCATCGAATCGAATACTTCGTATCCGAATCTCATGTTTTTGTATTTGAATAAATATGTAATCGTTTCAGATCTGTGTGTTACTGTTACTGGTACGTGCACCAGTTGCATTGAACCTTACCTTTCTCTCACTGAAGGGACCAAAAAACTGGAATTCGAAATTTTCCCAATTGTTGGTAAAGTGTTGGAAAGCATTCGTGCGTCCTCCCTATCTGGCGAGTGATGTAAGGTACATCTTCGCACTAGTGCAGAAAATAAACGCCTAATCAGTGGGATTCATTTCGACTTCTTCGGTTCCGATGAAAAAAGAAATATGGTAGCATTCAGTCCGGAAGTCCCATAGACTGAATGGACGGCTTCTTAATGCACATTTTGAAGTGATTATTCTGTCTTTGCGAAACAGTCAGTCAAAATTCCTTCTTCACATAGGAAAAAATTAAGGAAAATCTATGAATTGAGTGTGTGGGTTGTACATTTCACATGAAATCTGTGGATGAGACTCCAATTCCTATTAAGGGTCCAGTCAACAGGTTTGTGGACAAACCTATCCACAGTAATTCATACACTTCAGGGGCTTTCATACATTTGCCGCGGCGGCGCCGCCGCCGCCGCGGCAAAAGTGAGTGCGCGGCAAAAGTTGCCGCCGAGCGGTATGCCGCGCTTTCATACAAACGTCGCCCAGCGACAAAACACCTCCTCGACCATTCCTTGCCGCTTGTCGCTGGGCGACGTCGCTGGGCGGCGTCGCGGCAAAAAAGTAAACAAGCTCTTGTCGCGGCGACGTCGCCGTGGCGCCGCCGCCGCGACGTCGCCGGCCTATGCTTAACCATGGGCGACTGCCGCCGCGGCAAATGTATGAAAGCCACTTTCAGCAACGAGTTCAGTTTCTATTTGTTGACCTTGTCCCTCAGTGACTCATCTGCTCACTGACAACGCCACGCATGTGCTTGGCGCCAAAATCAAATGATTCTTTTCGCGGAGACGGCTCGATGATGTGAGAAGTTTGCCATGAGTGACTGACCTGTCGTGATAGATTGCTCTTATCTCCATATATGTCAACTGTAAAGGAGAAGATTAATGGTCACAAAAAATGGTGGGAAAATCAACATGTGTAGGGAGGGTATCTTGACATTATTCTTCCATAATTCCTCAGCGAGGCTCTCTAGATACTGTCCATAGTTTTAATGACTGAATAGAGAAGGGGAGCCACTTCTGGACACCTGGAATTTTTTCGTGTTTTCGTGGCACCTTTTCCTAGCTGATGGATAAGGGGAATGAGAAGGTATCGATAACCGTGAAAAAATCTTCCACGTACCGACAATGTCCCTTATTAAAATTACATGGCGCGTTTAAAACTTAAGAAAACCATCCATTTCATTGCTAATGAAATAGTATGTCTACGGTTCGTGGTTGAGCTCAAAATCGTTACAGCAGTTTTTCTTCATACTTTATGTAGTAGCCGATATAATAAAAGGAAAAGAAGGACATGAGAGGAATGGAGAGAAAAGATGGGATTTGCAGCACTGAATGAGCAATGAAATGACAGTTTGAACTGTGAATGTTAAAAAAAAATTGGAAAAAATTAATGACCCAATTCAATAATTCCAGGAGCTGGCTATGGAAACGTCTCGAACTTATTTTAGTTTTCAGAGCTGTTCTATGGAAATTTTGGAACCTTCTTCGCCTTCGCTGTCATCTAGGAAAACCATTCTGACGTCACAGCCACTTTTTTAAACTGTTGGGGCATGAATGTTTTGTTAAAAATGATAGAGGGAAATTATCACTAGTTAATACCAGCATTAGGGAAAAATTTTTATGAGCCAAAAGTTTGCATAGGTTTTTTCCCATAGAAATACGGATACAAGCAATCGTATGAGCATGCAGCACCAAAGTTTTTCTATGCCTCCAGTCATGCCCGTCACATCCATTAGACATAAGGGATGAAAGCAATCAAAATTCATGCGGATACGGTATTCATCTTCAAATCTCCTTGAGAATCCAACCCTTGCGCTGACGCTGACCCGATTTCAAATGGCAAGGATTCGGAGACCAATATTTAGCAGTTTTTTTTGGCGGATCGGGTTCACATCACTACAGATTTTGTTTTCAAGGAATGGGATTCCATAGGGCGCATTAGAACGTATTGATACTCCATTTCGGATAGATATTTCTGTAATACGACGAGGTACTCAGCTGCATCCCAGTAATTGGATGATTCTGATTGCCAACGCTGCCATGGTGGATACGGGATCACAAGAAGTCAAATACTCGACTTTCATTTCTGATCCGCTAATTCGCTTTAACATTGCTGTAGAGACCTTTTAGGCGCTGAGGAGGAGGTAAGAGGATTGTATTGTAGACGACGGCGAGATTCCGTAGGTTCCTTAGGGTTGACTATATATTGTACTATTATAAAATTTGTCAATTAAACTAAACATACATAACAACAACTTTCATGAAGTTTAGCAGAACAAGTTACGGCGATTTCGAGACGGAAATTGCTCGTTTGCCTTTAGTTATGTGTAGTTGGGTCGTAGACTGTGGTGTGGAAGCTTCCCAGCAATGATGGTCATAAATTAGCCTTTGTCTCTGTCTGTACCCTTCTCGAACACCTAGTAAGTACTGAGACTGAGTCGACATCGAATGAAGTTGACGTGGAGTGCAGTGAGTGGTGAGTAGAAATAACAAGATGTAATCGTATCTGCTATTCGTTCACTGTACCATACGTTCTATTTGCCCACTGGTGAATCACAAGGGGTGGGGCGCTGATGTGTCGCAGAGGAGTAGCCGAGACGGTACGCATAAAAGCACCGGTCGTGGCGTTTCGGCATCTCGTTCGTGAGTGTTCAACTGTCTATGTCCGGACGTGGAAAGGGAGGCAAAGGACTCGGCAAGGGAGGAGCGAAGCGCCATCGCAAGGTGCTCCGCGACAACATCCAGGGCATCACCAAGCTGGCGATCCGTCGTCCGGCCCGCCGTGATGGCGTGAAGCGCATCTCCGGCCTCATCTACGAGGAGACCCGCGGAGTGCTGAAGGTGTTCCTCGAGAACGTCATCAGGGACGCCGTCACCTACTGCGAGCACGCCAAGCGCAAGACCGTCACCGCAGGGATGTGCGGAAGTAAAATTTCAAAGCCCGTTAAACGTAAAACGGAAAACGGAAGGCCAAAAATGGGCGGAAAACGGAAAGCGTAAAACGGAAAACGAAAATTTTGCCCAAGCGTAGGTTTGTGAGCAAAAGCCCTCCTCAACATTGGATTCCCTAAGCATCTTCTTGATGATCATAAGTGATGACTCTTTCAAGCAACTCTCTTTAGGTAACTTCAAGTCTACTGGTGGTACTTACTTCAAACGCTTAGAATATAGGGAGATTGAGGAGTATCCATCCTTCACCTACATAGTTGCGAGAGATTATCAGAATTATATAATCAATGAGCATATTTCTCACTGAGCTTACTTACTAAGACGAGAAACTGTAAAGTGTAAAGTAAGCTTTACGTTAGAGCAGACCTATTCTGCAAAAATTCAGACAAAAAGGTAACTACGGTAGTTTAATACATTTGCAATTTGGGGAGGATCACGTTATTCACAGAGGGTCCCTTGGAGCTAGATAGCGACGGAGGAAGGAGGAGAAGAACAGTGTGTGGCGAATGTGAAACACAGGCAGCCTGAATATCACGCAAAACACTAGGCGCCAACGGCGCCAGTGTTGAAGCTGGGGATCATCGTCTGACTAAAACAGTGACCCTTGTGATGCAGCCTTATGCTTTTGTCAACTTGAAAGAAAGCCTACATCATGCGTTGCTTCACAGGAATGCTCTTCCCATGGCACGTCCCAGTTTCATGGAAATTTTATAAAAGTTCACCCCACATTTCTGTGGAACCTTGTTTTTTTTTTGAGAATTTTGAAGAGAGCAGGGCACTTGTATGGCAAAATTGGAACAATGATGAGGACCAGCGAAATTGCGACGGTAAACGGCGGTTGGACGTGAATTTTGGCGCCATTGTTGTAAACTCATACATATTGCGCATCGAAACACTTGAACCCTCTTCAGGATAGGGAAATACCCCGAAAACAAATACCTCGTCTCCCTCCATAATTTTCCGGAATTTCCCGTTTTCCGGGCTAAAAGCCCGTAAAACGTAAAACGGAAGGCCAAAAATGGGCGGAAAACGGAAAGCGTAAAACGGAAAACGGAAAATTCCGCACATCCCTGCCGTCACCGCTATGGACGTCGTCTACGCCCTCAAGCGCCAGGGCCGCACCCTTTACAGATTCGGAGGATAATAAGCTCCACGAGGTACTACCTAAAACTAACCCAACGGCCCTCTTCAGGGCTACAATTGTCTCTCGAGTACTGCGGTATCATCACGACTTGTAATAACGGGCTTAGTCTGTCTGTCACGTGTGTGTGTCAGTGTGTGTTTGAAGCGAAATTCGAGGGCATGGCTAGAGTGAAGAAAATGTTCTACGCCTAGAGTCGGGTCCAACGGCGTGATAAGGGTGCACCGGCGTCCAAAATTTTGGAAACGCCTGGAGTCGGGCCCAACGGTGTGATAAGGGTGCACCGGCGTCCAAAATTTTGGAAACGCCTGGAGTCGGGTCCAACGGTGTGATAAGGGTGTTCCGGCGTCCAAAAGTGGGGAAACGCCTAGGGTCGGGTCCAGCGGTGTGATAAGGGCGCGCCGGCTTGCACAAGTAATAGAAATTCGCTGAGCGGGTCTATTTCTGCATGAGGGGTACGCGTATCCTGTTTCGGCGGACCCTTCTATCTGAATCACCTAGATGTACATTGTTTCCATTCGTATCCGTGTTCTCTTCCCACTCCGTTTGTGTATTAATGAACCACTCCTTCCTTTCCGTTTATATACACCGGTGGACCCTTATCACTTGAATTACCACAACAACCGGTTGAGCCTAAATCATTTCAAGATAACATTTGCACTGAATTGGTTACACTCAATTCTTCACGGCCACTAACTTCGCTCATATGGAAGAGCATAACTTCGTTCATATGGGGGAAAGCCACCACCTATGAGATCAAAGGTTTCTCAGGAGAGCGATAGAACTGCGTAGAAGGGTGCAGATTTTATCAATCCATTTACACTTTTGTGTTTGCTTTCAACGTGTAGTATGCCAGCGAAGCGAGCACCAATAGGAGTCTGGAAGTCCGGCGTCAGCCGGATGGCCGAACTGGTGGTGTTATATTGCGTGTTGTTCCTAAAAGTTGTTACTGAACCTCCACGTCCTAGAGTATCCCCGAACTTCGCCAGTTCAAAATGAATGAAAGTGAACTGGCGATATAAGAGGTAAGGATCGTGGAAATGATACGTATCGATTTCCACGTTACATCGCCATGGATCACTGCCAAACGAAGCTCATACTCTGAAGATGTGCCCAAAATGAAGTGGCGATGTGAGGAATAGCGATGGTGGAAACGATGCCTATCGATCGCCACATCCCATTTATTATCATCCCTCTTACGTCTGGGGTCTCCTCATTCACTTTATCCATGTGGCGATCGCCACTATTGCTGGCGAAGTCTGGAGATACTTTGTGCGAGATGCTGATATACGTGTGGGTGGCTAACGTATGCGTTCCTTAATTATGAGATCACCATTACATCTTCCAGGAATGCGTAAGCGGATCGCTATCACTTGTACTATCACAACATCCATCAAAACGTGAGCGAGCATGAAGAAAGGCCTGCAAGTTCAGCGTTAGCCGGACAGCCAGCGTGGTGTATATGTAACGCGTTGAAGGAACATGGTATATAGTAACGAAAGTGCTCTACTTTTAAGAAGTTTCCTTGTTCTAACTGGTTGATTGGTCGCCTAAAAACTACTAATCTAATCTAAGGTCCAGTTGTCGCGCCTTTTACCCTGATTCTTACGGATGTTCTTTCACTTTTCCTACAGTTTCATTATAAAAGGTCACTTTGAGAGGTAAGAAAATTTTTAGAGAAAACTCTGCTGGTCCGTGTCTACGAAAATTCAAGTACGCGGAGGTATTCAGCCGCTTAGAGCTCCTCGATGCTTGGTAGGGATGCTGAATATAGTCAAGCCATCCAATGGGTATAACATTTTAACATCCCAGGGTGTGCTGTCCAATTAACACTGTGTATTTAGCTCTCTATAGAGAAACGTACCCCAAATACTTGACCGAATATGTGCTTATATGATGAAGTATCCAGGCACATCTCTTACGCAACTCAGATGCAACTGAAATGTGTACATACCCAGACTCGCTTGCTGCTTAGCGGTTATTTGCTACAAAATCGTAGTATTTTCATCCATTGTACGCGTGCTGAGTTGGACAGATTCGTGAAAAATTCCTTGCAAATGAAGCAGTGCGTCTGACGCGCTGTTGAAACATGCATTTTGTACGAATTGCCATTATTCTAATCAACTGAAACTGAAGAGTTAAATAATGAAGCGCGAGATTGCTATTTTGTGAAGGCTTCACCTAATGATAGGAAGCCGCGAAGATGGGGTGATAGTGTATGCTTATTTTCTCCCAGTTTTCCTTTGGAAAGGATGAGTGAGGGTATAAGTTGGATACGAAGTATACAAATGAACTCGAATGAAGCACGCACTGGGAGGAATTTAGAGGTCATCTTGAAGCAGACTGGCAAGAACGAATAGATGGAATAGTATCAATCGATCCATCTTCCGGTCAACGCAATCATTGACAGACTTGGAAGTTCGTTTTCTTCTTACTGCGTATTCCACAATAACAAGCACGCACATATTTTGTGCAGTCTGGAAAAAGCAACGGATTCCTTCTCCATAGACATGTGATTCTTCACTTGCAACTACTAAAGTTCGTTGGCAAGGCAGATTGGCCAGCCCTCTGAGAGTTCTTCTCTGAAATGTTCTGCGTGTCGGTATTGATCATTTCTCTTGACACTGACCTATAAATTCTTGCCTGCACTGAGAAGTGAAGCTGAGAAGCACTAGCATGTAGTCTGGAGTGGTATATGTAGTGGCTCGATGGCAACGGCAGCGATGTAATGCGGTCAGTCCAGAATAGAATTTTTTTTTCGCAAAACAGAGGGTGAGGAGTAGATTGAAAATGTAGTGTAATGGAGTATGAAGTAAGCAAACGAACGCGGTCTCATTTGTGGAGCATAGCGGCAGCATGCTTATGATGTTCTAACAGTTGCATGACTTTAACAGAATGCAGTCTGTTGCCTCCATCAAATAGCCTCGCAAAATTAATGCTAAAGTGCAACTCTAAAATTTGCGGAAGATCACTCATTTCTATTGCTGTTATGATTGAAAACGTTGGTGTTTCAAAGAATCCAGCGATAACTTCGCGCACCCAAAACAGGCTGAGGAGGCTGGGTCCGCACCAATTTGGCAAGCATTATTGTAAATTCGCTTTTAGCTCACATTCAACTCTCCCAACACTGAATATAGATTGTTCCAAAACCCGAAGTCGCAGAAATACAAGGAGCCTTGATTTTTTGGAGAGTAGCTTGTAGAAAAGAGGGTAATTTTGAACGCGGAGCTGCTGATGTTCACGGACAAAGCTTGCTACAAAGCGCGTTGTTTTCCGTTTCTGCTATATTAATCAGGATAAAACTTTAGGGATGTATAGTGAATTTTTTTCCTGAGTCTTTCTAGTGATCCCAATGTTTAGACTTCTTCAGCTCTCCTCATCATGGAGAGCTTCTGCATCCTTTGAGATCCTACCAAGGTCTCTTAGGTCACCATGCGAAGGGTCTCATATTTGCAGTAAGGGTCACTGTGCAAAAATCCTCTGTTTCATCTTCTCAGTGAATAATAATCGATTTCCTGCGGCCTTTGTATAGCTGGTTGTAACTATTTCAAGATTTTTTAGGCTCCAAGTTGTCAACAGACGAATCACATGGGTCATGGATGACGTGCGCTACGACTAACATTGAATTTGTCCTTTTTGTTCCAGAAAGAGGTAGAAGAGCCGTTGTTCATCAGTCAGAAGTTATGCAAACTACACCAGAACAAAGTGTCAGTTGTTTGTTTTGTCTAAAATGTGGCTATACATATAAGCTGAACAGAACGAATAGCATGCACAATATACGACTCGCGTCTGTGCCACAGTGATGAAAGCGCTCTACGTCATCTCGGTGAGTAGATTCTTCTGTTGCAATTTCCGAAAATATTAAATTTAGAGGTAAGAACGCATGAAATGGCATGAGAGGAGGTGGTAATACGTATAATTACTTTAATTCTGAGTTCGCGAATATTTTAGGTGATTTTTTTATACCATGGCGATGGTGAAACACTTCAACTTACAAAAGCATTGAATATCTGTAGCTGTTCAAGTTACTATCTTCGAAACATCTCAAGGTTATGACCAAGAGTCTGATAGGACCGAATAGCTTAGCATTTGTAGGAGATGCAACCGCTTTAGAATGAATTGAAAAAAAAAAGACTTCGTGAAAAAAGATAGTTTTGAAGTCTAGACGTCTCTGCTATGAATTCTATGATGTATAATAACCTTCATCCTCTAACAGCGAGGTGCTGCAGATGAATATCCAAGGACACTTAAGGATGAAAATGAGGCAGCCGCATTAAATGTCTTAAAGGCAGTGTATCACCTCGTTTCGTAGGCTGTAGAAATCAACAGGCTCTAGACCAGCTCGTCACGCTGATTCCAATGATGCACATCGAACCTCAGAAAAGTGACGAAAGTCCTCTTTTTGGAGGGTCCGAATGTGCAGTTCACGGACCACTTTTGTGGAGCGGTCGTGAACTGCACATTGGAATCAGCGTGACGGCATAATTGGCTGTGCTGGATGGCCGCCACGGTTGCAGCGTTGGCCAACACGTGTGGACCTATACGACCAATAAGATCAGTGGCTTCACGCTTCACTGGGCTCAACGTTTACTGTTCGAGATCCGGAAAAAAACAGATTTAGAGATAGCTTTGTTCATACCGCTGAATTCAGCGTGTCGAGGAGATTCAGAATCTGCTAAAAGCTCAAACACGAAAGCAAGGTAAAACACTGCTTTTAAAGCGACACGCTTGATCCACCAAATACTTCTAATTGTATCTTACATACTAGCGCTCCAACGAGACGCTGTAAAGCGAGGCTGGGCAGCCAGTTAAGCTTTGTGCGAAAGCTTCACAACTGCGAATTCCAAAGAAATTGGCGAAGACATAAAACTAATAACTGAGCGCAGAAACGAAACCCTCCTTTTTATGGATGCCTAGTTTCTACATCTAGCTCAATATTCCTTTGAAGGCGTATCGCTTGCAAATTTATTTCCATAAGGAATGCTTCTCGATGTCATGCAACAATGCATACATCCTATTCGATGTCGCCGTATTCCCTATATGTCCATGGACCCGTCTTGATCAGTTCACTTCCAGATCGGCATAGTAATACTCTTCAGATCACTATAGATGTCAACAACTGAATGTTCTCACCTACTGGAATCACTCAACTGAAATGATTCAGTTGATTGTTGGGATACTCAAACTGATAAAGGTCTTCCTGGATATAATATGAGGCGCAGGTGCACCCTTCCCTATCGGTCGACAGTTCTATGACCTTTTTCTTATTATGGACGTCGGCATCCCCCCCCCTCCCTCCCTTTCTCCATCAAGGACTCTGTCCGATGACGATTTTTTCCACTACTGGGCATCAATGAACTCATCCCCTCCTCATCTGCTCACCCGTCGCATATCATTTCCCATAGTTGCTCCCACTGCTGTGCGTCGGCGCTCATCTCCCACGTTGGTGTAATTGTCGCATGGCGTTTTCTTCACTCTTGGGCCCAGAGCTCCATTCCTCTATAAGTGGATCCGTAGTATTTCATTTCCCATTGATAGGCCCCGGTCCAGGAGTGGAAACTCGGCTTGGTATCTCCTTTACCATATGGTGAGCTCCAATTTTTTGTACAAGAATATCTTCATTGGTTTTTTTACCGACTCAACGTTGATCGGTGATAACATGGTATAAATCGTCTCACAGCTCTAGCAGAGTTTGAAGGCGCGAGTCCACAGTGATGCACGATTAATCTTTACCATATGATAAGAAACCACTCCTCATCGTTTTCCATTGGTGGAAAAGAATAGCTTAGATCTCAGGAGTGTTACCTTTCGAAGTGACATCAGGGCACCGTGCCACGTTGAGAAGCTCCGATAAAGCTCCAAAGAATACGTTTCATCACGCGAAAAATACGCTTGTGCCAATCTTTTTTTTCCACTTGGTTTTAAACTATTAGACTGCATGTTTTGCGCAACTGACCGCTGAATCCTGTCCATCACTTAACACTGTCGTAGAAGTGCAGTCAAAAATTACTTTTGTCCTAACTCTACTCTTATTGCGGAATCAGGTGTAAATCACAGGGAATGTCGAGACGAGGGGTGGCAGTGTGGTCACCACTTGTTGGCAAGAGGTACGGTACAAGACGGGTCCCACTACGGTTTCCGCTACAACTATGACACAACGAGTGACTGCCTTGTCAGTTTGGCTTCCTCGCCAACATTGTCTATGGGCTGAACCCCATTATGAAAGATTTCGAGCATGTCCCGGCCCACCGGCCCACCACGTCTTTGCTCTAGAATATTGGCACGTTATCAGGATTTATATGAGAGGGCACTTTCAACCTATTTATGTGAATGTGATAGCTCTGAGAGCTTTGTCTAAGCTTCATCTAGCAAGGTAAACTTTTGTTTAACGGTTGAGTGGAGAAGTCGTGGGAAGAAAATCGCAGCCGACGTATTGTATTAAGTGGATAATGGATTACTTAAGACAATGTGTATCACTGAAATCTTTGTTTTTTTTCACCTAGTTACGTTCCTCTCACGAATAACGATAGTTTTTTTCTCAGATTTCGCTGTTCCTGATTTCGCAATGCAGTGGAAGTAAGTTCATTCCATTCAATTTCGCAATAATAAAACCGAGAGAATAAAATTTAACGGTAATTGGTGCATATAGACTGCTACACATACCTTTTTTATATCGCTGGAAGTTCTTATCATTTTATAACAATTTCAGATGCGGTAAAGAAATGCGGTGAGAATGAATGGTTCAACCAGTGTGGCAATGCATGCGAACGCACCTGCGAGGACAGAGAAAACACGGTACGATGTACATAAGGAGCGAAAAAAGGAGTTTCTTCGAATACTCGAGTAAATATTTAGAACTCGTTGACGTTGACAACTCTAGTGTTCTTTAATGGTGTCCACGTGCATGTTACGTTCCCGGTAATTGTACATGCAAACAAGGATTCTACAGAAACAAGGTGCACAACTGTGTGTCATACGATGACTGCGAGTATGACTGGATGGATATCGTAACTTTCCCACCGGGTAAGAACGAAACTTTTCACAAAGTAGCTCCATACTCAATAGTACACCAAATTTAGCAGAAACCAAGAACTGAGCAAGGGCTCCAGCTATTACTACACAACTTCATTGCGTGACTGGATTTCCTACAGTTTGTTCGATTCTGTGAATTCAAGCACTGTCTACCAATGGAGAAAGTAAAGCCTTCCAACATGATTTGGTCATTAACATATATAGCAATACATATGGGCAGACTCACCGATGCGTGAAAATGTATCTGTTGTCGTTGATTCAGATGCTGCTTGCTGCTGATGATGCATGCTTTCATCGGAACAAAATTAAATAGGGCTCAGTAGTACTACCAGACCGCTGACAGAAATTGGAATTGTATGAAACTTACCATACCGATTTGGAATCAGTGCACCGGAGCTGGATTTGTCAGGGATTTTCGTCGTACTTCTGGCATTTCGTGTGTGTGTATATACAGTAGCGAGCAAAAAGATTGCAACTTCTGGTTTTTCGTCTATAACCTCTTCTAAAGCAGAGCATGGGAGTTCAAATTTTTATCGGAGTTGTAGATTGTCATGGGAGATAGAAACAAGGAATAATCCCTTTACTCCATTCACTTCACGTTTTTTAAGAAAAAAGTTTCTCACAGCGGCATAAATCTGAAATTTGGCACCATCCTCAATGTCTCATAAAACAACGTCTATCGTTAGGATCTGACCACGAATAGGTTCCTTACAGCAGATCCGCCCCTTATGTACTTGAAAATGTGTATGCGCTGACCAGTGATTGACATCTACAAAGACTATGTGAGACTAATTCAGCTGTGATCCTCTTTGGGTGTTTCTGTCACCCTTGCTCCACCTATCGGCTCTATTTAAAAGGGAGGGATGCCCCTGATGGTTCTATAAGTCTGGCTAGAAGTGCTTGGTTTCAACGCAGTTTATTGCTCCCTCGTAGTTCCGAAATATTCGGGCTTGTTGCCGTGCAGCTAATCGTGCACATCACGCAAAATAAGTTTTGGATTTTTTTCTGTCTCGAGGAGGAAGATCCCTTGAGGATCCCTTAAATGGCAAAGATTCTCCAGGGTTCCTAGAATATTGTAGTGTGAGTGGCGACTCATGCCGGTTTGAATTTGATGAGGTAGATCTTGCTAAAATGCAATGAACTCTACAAAACATCACTGGAGCGGGATACTGCGACCTGGCACTATAAAAACTGGCTAATTCAATTTGAATTAGATGAAACAAACTACTCGAGACATTTTTAAATCAAAAGGCTCTAGGCGAAGTGGGAAAACTCGTAGGTGGAGCAAGGGGCCACACATGCTCGTGCTAGTGACCAGCACCCTTCACTTCAAGTAGTCCTGTTTCGATAAATCTAAGGCGGCATGAATCGTCACGCACGCGGCAATATTCCAGGGACCCTGGAGAATCTTTGCCATTCATGGGATCCTCAAAGTATCCTCCTTCTCGAGACAGAAAAAATTCCAAGACTTATTTTGCGTGATGTGCACGATTAGCTGCACGGTAACAAGCCCGAATATTTCGGAACTGCGAGGGAGCAATAAGCTGCTTTGACACCGAACACTTCTAGCCAGACTTATAGAACCATCAGGGGCATCCCTCCCTTCTAAATAGAGCCGATAGGTGGAGCCAGGGTGACAGAAACACCCATAGAGGATCACTGCTGAACTAATTTCACATAACTTTGTAGATGTCAACCAGTGGTCAGGGCATGCACATTTTCAAGCACATACCGGTTGGCTCTACTGCAAGGAACCAATTCCATCCTAATGATAGACGTCATTTTATGAGACATTAAGGATGGTGCCAAAATTCAGATTTAGGCCGCTGTGAGAAAAATTTTTCTTAAAGAACGTGAAGTCAATGGAGTAAAGGGTTTGTTCGTTGTTTCTATCTATAATATATATATATATATATATCCTCTTATATAAATCATGGTAGTGCAACAAAATTTTCTAGAGCGCAGGCGTAGGGGTGCTAGCACGTGATCGCATGCGCTTGCTGTGAGACTCAGTTATAGACTGTGCCTCGCGAGGATACGCAACTGACGGGCCATTCGGCCGATGTTTCGTCATAGGTGCATAGAACTGGTGGAAGTCGGGTGCATTCGGGATTTCGCGGTGGGGCCAGCGGCTAGCTAGCGGTCTCGAACCCTCCAGGCGAGACAGTGTTTACAACGATTTGACGATGCATAGTAGCAGTGTACGGAGCAGAGTAGCCCCTCTGCTGGAGTTTTATTGTTAGCGCCATTCACTTTCTGAACACTAAACGTTAACCGTTCCGAAAAGACGGTGAATTCCGTGTAGGCCATAGCGAAGGTTGCTCTCGGTTTCCTCACTTGTTCCTTGCATCATATGGTGGGGATCACAGATCTGAGGTTTTGTCTGTTTTGAGAAGTGCAGTACAACCAAATATACAAGATGAACGAACGGAGAGTGCATCCTTATAGGCTGTCGAGACATTTTCTGAAACCAGATGTGCAATTGATCAAACTTTACCTAACTTTCTTCCATTACTTTGGAGTGCGGAGTACGCTGATGACGGGGCTCCGTATGTAGTTCTAAAAAACATCAGGATATGTGTACACCTATCGAGAAAGAGTCCGCCGTTGTCCAATAGTGGGAAAACGGCAGGATACGGATCCATCGACGGAGAAAGGGTCCGCCGTGGCCCAGTAGTGAGGAAGATACCAGGACACGAGTCCATTGATGGAGATTGGGTCCGTAGGGGCCGTTAGTCTAGAAATGCAAGGGAACGATTGCACGGATGGGGATTGGGTCTGCCCTGGCCCAATAGTGGAAAAAGCGCCATGATACGGGTCCACGGATGGAGGCTGGGTCCGCAGGGGGCCCATTAGTGGGGAAAGCGCCGGGGTACAGATCCACGAATGAAGAATGGGTCTGCCCTGGCCCAGTAGTGGAGAAAGCGCCAGGACACCCGTACACGGATGTAAAATGGGTCTGCATGGTTCCCATTAGTGGGAAAAACGCCAGCATACGGGTTCACGGATGGGGAATGGGTCCTCCGCAGTAGTGGAGAAAACACCAAGATGCACGTCTGCCGGTGGAGTAGAGTCACGCTACGCGCTCATTCGTGTCTCAGTCGACCTCTTCTTCTGCTTCTCTGTATATAGAAGCAGAAGCTCATCAGTTGGACTATTTCAGTAATGTGAAATTTGAATCATTTCACCTGATTATTCGCCACGGCATTGGTTACACTTTATTGTTCACAAGTACTAAAGCCATGTGAAAGATGTGCCTGTGCAGAGTTGGGAGTGGCTGTTCATAACGGGTCCAAAGGCATGTAAGAAATGTGAAAAAAAGAGTAGGTCATATCACTGCATCGCAAATTAGCTTTACAAGTAGATGCGTGATTAAGAATTTGCAAACACGACTAGGATCGCGAGAAGACTCGAAGTCCAACGTTGGCGAGGCGGCCAGACCCGTAGAATATACGAAACTCAGGAAGGATTTCGTATTTGAGCTCAGTCAATGATTAGTTCTGCTTATTTGTTGATTTTCTAAGCATTTCGCACGAGTGAAGCTTTTGCACATACCTCAAGTGGCTGCCCCACCCCACTTTCTAGCGTCCCGAAGAGGCGCTAGTATATATATATATATATATATATATATATATATATATATATAGCAGGCTTACATCCTAGTTTTAATATATATATATATATATATATATATCAGTGGCGGACGCAGGGGGGGGGGGCGCGCGCCCCCCGAGAATGGGTCGCCAAATTTTCGAAATTACTTTACAATACAAATAAAAATCTTGTGTTAGTTTATTTTTAATTGTTTATTTTTATTATTATTTTTAATATATTTTTTATTTATTGTTTATTATTATAATTAATATTATTATTAATTTTATTTTCCGTCTGGGTCCCCAAAACGGCGGAGACCCCACTTTTCTTCCCACGCCCCCCCTCCCGCCCACTTTCTGCGTCCGCCACTGATATATATATATATATATATATATATATATATATATATATATATATCTTACTCTATATAAAGCGCAGACCCCCCCATCGCCGCGCGGGGGATGACAGGTCACGCTGTCATTGATCCACTCGCCTCGCCCCACCTCTTTTGCCCGCCGCCACGGGCTCAATTGCGAAAATTGACACGCCCACTGACACGCCCATGTATATGTATGTGTACAACATGGAAATCTTCAATTAGGACATCTAATTTGCAACGAAAACGGAATATCTTGGATCTTTAAAGCAGATGGGAGGACCACTGATGAAGCGAGTGTGATTTCGCAATCAGAGCCGTGAATCATCCAAATACAGCAGAGTTTTACGGAAATTTTCGCTGCACTCCTTCTAAAGCATTAAGTAGTAATGGCAATTAGAAATTAACGGTCAGGGGAACAAATGGTGCACTCCATGAGCTTAATATTGGGCTTACAAAAAAAAGCTAATTGTGCCCGAACCATAACAGTTTCGAATTTCAGCGCTATCCCAAATGAAAACGACTTTACCACGTGAGGACCTGTGTTGCTACTCATAGAAAGGACCATGTAGAAGCTTTTTATATCATAGCTATTTATATTGAACATAATAAGAGTTAACCTTCAAACGTTTAGGAGCTACGCAGCTTCGCAGAAAATCACTGTCATCCGCGAAGCGCGGCGAAGCTGCGCTTCGGGAGGATGACAGTGATTAGAGTTTACCTAGCCCGGAGGTAACGTGGCACACGGGTCCGAGTCAGAGCGCCGCGAAGCGGCGCTCTGGCTCGGGGTTCCTTTTTTTCCAGAGTTTACCTAGCCCGGAGGTAACGTGGCACACGGGTCCGAGTCAGAGCGCCGCGAAGCGGCGCTCTGGCTCGGGGTTCCTTTTTTTCCAGAGTTTACCTAGCCCGGAGGTAACGTGGCACACGGGTCCGAGTCAGAGCGCCGCGAAGCGGCGCTCTGGCTCGGGGTTCCTTTTTTTCCAGAGTTTACCTAGCCCGGAGGTAACGTGGCACACGGGTCCGAGTCAGAGCGCCGCGAAGCGGCGCTCTGGCTCGGGGTTCCTTTTTTTCCAGAGTTTACCTAGCCCGGAGGTAACGTGGCACACGGGTCCGAGTCAGAGCGCCGCGAAGCGGCGCTCTGGCTCGGGGTTCCTTTTTTTCCAGAGTTTACCTAGCCCGGAGGTAACGTGGCACACGGGTCCGAGTCAGAGCGCCGCGAAGCGGCGCTCTGGCTCGGGGTTCCTTTTTTCCAGAGTTTACCTAGCCCGGAGGTAACGTGGCACACGGGTCCGAGTCAGAGCGCCGCGAAGCGGCGCTCTGGCTCGGGGTTCCTTTTTTCCAGAGTTTACCTAGCCCGGAGGTAACGTGGCACACGGGTCCGAGTCAGAGCGCCGCGAAGCGGCGCTCTGGCTCGGGGTTCCTTTTTTCCAGAGTTTACCTAGCCCGGAGGTAACGTGGCACACGGGTCCGAGTCAGAGCGCCGCGAAGCGGCGCTCTGGCTCGGGGTTCCTTTTTTCCAGAGTTTACCTAGCCCGGAGGTAACGTGGCACACGGGTCCGAGTCAGAGCGCCGCGAAGCGGCGCTCTGGCTGGGGTCCTTTTTTTTCCAGAGTTTACCTAGCCCGGAGGTAACGTGGCACACGGGTCCGAGTCAGAGCGCCGCGAAGCGGCGCTCTGGCTCGGTATATATATATATATAGCAGGCTTACACCCTAGTTTTAATATATATATATATATATATATATATATATATATATATATGAGTGTGTGTGTGTGTGTGTGTGTGTGTGTGTGTGTGTGTGTGTGTGTGTGTGTGTGTGTGTGTGTGAGAGGATTACCTACCAAAAGCGGATACGGCATCTTGTTCAGCGCATCGAATTATATACGAAGAGGTTGCCAATTTTGATTCACAGTGTTTTGGTTCGACTCAGTCATGCGCAGACATGTTAATTTCTCTCGATGACCGACTATAAATGGAAAGAAAGGGCGCACACAGAGCAGTGCTAAGAGGTTCGCTGTCGGCTCGCATGATCGATGGTTTGATCCGGCCCGAGGCCAACCAAGCCTTCTATCTCTCCGGGGTCGGTAAATTAGTACCAGAGGATGAAGAGTAAAGTTTTTAGAGAGTAAGAATCGAATAGCCAAAATAAAGGGGACAAAGTATGTGAAGGCAGAAACCTTCAACTCACTCACTACACGAATAACTCACTTCTTTATCGGCGAATAAGGATACCACAAGAGAAACTGAATTTATCAAAACTACGAAAATACAATAACCGAACTAATGCGAAAACGATTACAAAAAAGGAACAACTAGCTACCTTAGTATGCTGAGGGGCGACGACAGGGCTGGCAATACAGCACTCAGGCAATACAGCACAGAACACAGTACAATACAGTCTCTCAAGGTAGGACGACGCCGCGTGTGGTCAAAGACGAAAGACAACTGAGGAGATTTTCGAAATTCAAAGGATGCTACCCGCGCAGTTACAGCGCGAAGCGCGTTCTGGGATTTCGACACGAAGTCAATCATTGCCCTCGCCGATCGCCCATTAGCGCGCCAAATAACACTTCTTCAGGTTCTGAACTACATAGGTTAATATCTAAAAGAGAACGATTCACAGTACATTGATTCAATAACTATCACTACGCGCCCCTCCTCGGGGTTGAGACCGCTCCACTCGGTCTCGTTCGTCCCACCGACGTCCATCTGCTCCAGGGCTTTCGCAGCAGCTCTTGCTTCACTTCGGCGCTTCCTCTGGTCCTTTCATCTCTGGACTCTCTTGCTTATTACACCTTCCTTGATAGCGGGATAACCACGGTCTCTCGAAGTCGTAGACGGCTCTCCGGTCAGTACGCTCCTTCGAGGACGCTGACTATGTACAGGAAGATTGTCGAATGTAAGGTACGGAGCCGACTGCCGAGTGAGGTACTCGTAGAACAAGCGCATTTGCCGCTCTGGTAGCCATGCATCGTTGTCGTCGCGGACTGCGACAGCATATGCGGGTGAGTTGTGATCGATGACACCATTCTCGACTATGAGTTTATCCACCACTTGCGGGACCAGTTCTGGATGGCATTCCAGGAAACCATTCATGTGTACACGAGCCTGTGTCGCAACTCGGTACCAGCTGTTCTCGTCCTGGGGACGGGGTCCGGCGATGAGAAAAACTCTGCATCCACAGTGCAGCCACATGTTCCACGCATGAACCAGTGGGAGCCAGGTACCTGGTTTCGGCTCCAACGAAGGCAGCAGGACAATTACTTTGCCAAGGTTATCGTCGAAAAGCTCCGTCTTCATAAGATGAATCTCCCGGAACTGGCTGTAGTAGAACACCTTCGTGTTTTTCATTCCTTGCGCTGCGAACTTGAGCCGATGGAGAGTTTCGGGCACAACAATGAGGAGCTTCCTATGTTCCTGATCGACCGCTGATTGTGCGACTTTCCACGAAATACGGGTTGCAATCCGCCATCCCATTTCGAAGATTTGTGTGATGTCGCAACTCCAACCACTGATCAACGCGTTCCTCATGATGCCATCTGATGGTATGGTACCTGCCATGACCGACAAGTGCAGACAACGAGAACGGAAGAATGCGTAACCCATACTCTCCGGGGTGATGCGTCTGTGAAACGGATCCTGGATCCACGCTACCTTCTCTGCCAATGTTCCACAATCTTGCCATATTGCGATGACCCGCGCGCCTTCAAATACACATTCTATGACTATGACTATGTGCAGGCTGGGGAAGGTCAGGGATCAGGTCTGCAGCTATCACAGTGGAACTACAGTTGCATTGCGACATATCCATCTGTGGAAGCTCTTCCAACAACGGCAATGGTTGTCCTTGGCATCTGAACCGGCCATGGAGACAATGCATTTCGTCGTTAACATCGAACTCTCGATCAGACCTCAGCAAAAATGTATTACTCTCTTTACATTCAAATGTCCTCTCAGCTTTCACTCTCATCACAGCCACCTTCCCGCCTCTCCTCTGTCTTCTCCTTGTCATCGGTTTCACTGGTTCCGAGGACAACTCCTCTGGGCAAACCCTGAATAGGTCCATCTGAATGCGTGGAGGATCTTCATTGGTGCCAATCCTCGATATTAGCGCGGATGTATCACCAACTTCGAAAACTCGGAATGGCCCGTCTCAATCATAGGTCAACTTGTTTGTTTACTCTTCCTTTTCGCTACTGTGTTTACTCTTTACTGTTTACTCTTCCTTTTCTCTACTGGTAACTTTATGAACACTCTCCCGCCCACTTGCGGAAGCTTCATGACGTCCACGTCATGCCGTTCATTGTATCGGTTCTTCATCCTTTCTCTATAGGCTTCCATGTTCTCGTTAACATGTTCTCTCACAAGCTGCATCCCCCGTAAGAGCTCCGTCTTATAGTCATCTAGATCAACTTGATCCTTCGTTACCTCCCCCTCCGGGATCACGCTCGACGGAGTAAATGGGTCAAACCAGTGCAGCAAGAAGAAGGGGCTCTCCCCCGTAGCTTCATGTGGAGTAACATTGTACTCATACACGACACTGGGTAACATGACGTCCCAGTTGTCGGGGTTCTCGATCTTTTTCTTCAGTGTTCTTTGTATCGTGCCAATAGCACGCTCACTAAGACCATTCTCTCGAGAACTGTAGCCCTTGGTAGTTGTCAACGTGATACCAGCTACTTTTGCTAGCTCCTCCATTATATTATTCACAAACTCAGAACCTTGATCACTATGTAGCTGTCTTGGCCACCGTGCATTTTCACAAATCCAGCGCTGAAAAAGCGTGGTTGCAACGGTTGTTGCACTCTTGTCTCCTATTGCATATGCACCGAGCCATTTTGAGAAGTGGTCCACAACGACCAGCATATATTTCATCCCGTTGACACTCAGGCCCATCTCTAGGATGTCAGTACAAACAATCTCGAACGGTTAACTGGCCACAAATGGCTTGAGAGGTGGCATGTGGCTCTGTCTGGGATTTGCGAGGAAGCATTCACGGCATTCCTTGTGCCATCTCGCCACATCTTTATCCATACCTTCCCAGAAAACCCTGTTCCTGAGTAATCGTAGGAGCTTCTTCACTGCGAAGTGGCCTGCTAGGATACGCTTGCGGGCTTTCTGGAAAACTTCCTTACGTTTCAATTTCGGCACCACCCGAACAGCAGTGCCATCTTCCTTTAGAATGTTCAGGTCACCTTCATCTAGAACAAAGTCGACCACTTTCATTCGTTTTCTACAATGTGGTAATTGTACCTCTCGGTCCATGTTCTCTGTCTCGATGCCTTCAATGACGCTGCTATAATCAGGATCGGTTTTTAGCTCTCTCAGCCAATCCGTTTCCTCTTTTGGTGATACCGTGCATACAATCCTATCGTTGCTGTTGGAAATGTCGGCGGCATCGATGGGGCTAACCGTCACTCCTCTGGACAGCGCATCCGCTACTGGATTCGCTTTTCCTTTTACGTACTCGATTTTTACCTTATACTGTTGTACCTCCAGCACCCATCTAAGTACACGGCTGGAAACATTAGTTCGTTTGAACAATGCTGTGAGAGGTTGGTGATCGGTTCGCACCACCACTTCTACTCCATACACAAAGTAATGGAATTTCTTTAGAGCGAACACGACTGCCAGCGCTCCCGTATCTGTTATGTGGTACCTGCGCTCCGCTGCAGTCAAGCTTTTTGAAGCAAAATATAGCGGATGCAGGAGGCCGTCTTTTCCTTCTTGGCGCAACACCGCACCGATTCCTTGTTGAGAAGCATCCGTAGAAATGATGAACGGTCGCGTTCCTGTTTGTGCGCTCTTCAGATCAGGCTGAGCCAGCACAGGTGTTGTTGTCAACGCATTCTTCAGCTTGTTGAAAGCTATTTCCTGTTCATCACTCCATTTCCATGCAGCTTTTTGGCTTGTCAAGTCATACATGGACTGAGCGATTTTCGAGAAGTTCAACACGAACTTGCGATAATAACCGTACAGTCCCAGAAACGTCCTCAATTGGGCGATTGTTGTCGGCCTCGGATAAGCCAACACCTTATCAATCTTATCTGGGTCTACATGTATGCCGTTCGCATCCACTTGATCTCCAAGGAACGCTATCTTTTCTTCTATGATGACACATTTCTGCGGTTTCAGTTTGAGGTTCGCTCCTCCC
This sequence comes from Ancylostoma caninum, assembly GCA_037903475.1. Lineage (NCBI taxonomy): Eukaryota > Metazoa > Nematoda > Chromadorea > Rhabditida > Ancylostomatidae > Ancylostoma > Ancylostoma caninum. Next base: position 82,497 of record JBAJFG010000422.1, read on the forward strand.
AACGCTCGTAAGACATGAAGGAGCACATCATAATGTCTTTCCTCTGGTTGCGATGAGGATATCGTCTATATAGACGAATACCTCTCTGTCCTTAAGATCGCCTAGGACTCTGTCCATCAGTCTCTGGAACTCGTGGAACGCTGGTGAGGTACACAATCCAAACGGCAGGACAGTAAACTGAAAAAGGCCTTCTGATGTCGTGAAGGCGCTTTTCTCTTTAGCGTCGTTTGACAGGGGTATCTGCCAATACACTGAACAGATGTTTAACGTCGTGAAGTACCGCTTCCCTTGCAGACTTTGTAGCATCACATCTATGGCTGGTAGGGGATAAGCATCTTGTCTTGTGCACTTGTTGAGTTCGCGGTAATCAACGCATAGACGGATCGAGCCGTCTTTCTTTTTCACTAGCACTACTGGGGACGCCCACGGTGAGGTGGAGTGCTCTATTATTCCTCTTTCCATTAGGCTCCTGATGATCTCCTTGAATCGGGAGATGCTCGATTTAGGTGGTTGTTAAATTTTTTAACTGGAAGAGAAAACCGCAACTTAATCGAACACCACTTGTGTGCTGAATTTGGACGATCATCATCTCCATTATCCAGCCATGTATCCTGGGTTCGAAAAACAAGCGTAGCTGGACGCGAGCCAACAATAAGCCATTTGCAAAATGTTAGGAAAAGGTGGCCGCATCAGAAAAAAGTGAATGAAATCGTTGACAAGGTTTTGACAGATAGAATAGGGGAGCATCTTTTATGAATCATTAATTTTTATTTTACTTGATAAACTATTTCTGAAAAAAAGTTTCAAAAAATGAGTGCCCTACTCGCTCAATCCCGAATAAAAACGCAATTCAATATGAAAATCAGAGAAATATTTTGAATTATTGAATTGGATTTCAAATCGAAGCTGTGATCCATGTTGGAGATCATATTATGAGCTACACTACGGTCAGAAAAGATGCACTGAAAACTGTAGGTTAGGCCCATGACATTGCGTTTCAACAAATTTATAGTAGAGATGGAACAAAGACTTTGAAGAAGAGTGAACTTTTTTAGAGAATTTAGCGAGGGTATTGTACTCAACAGCGACACCGTCGCGATGGAGAGAATGAATGGAGCAGCGTCGCTGTTTTCTTGAGTTCCGAGGGATTGAAAGCAAAGTCATTACAACTGAATATTAGCCAAAATTTTAGAAGGTTTGGTTATGGTAATCCGAGCTGCACGATCGAGTTTTCCATGTCAGCATGACCGCTCAAGCAAGGGTTATGGGCTCATCAGCAAACTTGTAATAATGAAATCCAATATTCAACCTCACTCAACGACATTTTTGCATTGGCTTTCTTTTACCCGTTTCTACCTTAGACTCTTGACCTTCCCGTCAAGTACAAGGTTCCGATCAAGTTACGAGTTAAGTTTTCTTTTGTTCTTAATTCCATTTCGGAAACTTTTCAAACTGTCCTCGTACAATGTATGCCTTTTGTGTTGCCGACCACAAATTCGTGTAACTTTTCTTTTGAGAGAACTTTTCTTTTCTTTCCTGCCTATTCTCCTGACCTGAACTGGAGTTTTTGAAACTTGAGATATTACCGCGACTGAATAACTATTACAGTCGGCACTTTCAGTAAATTAGCGCCCCTACGGGTCGCTAGGATGGGGGTGGGGGACCCAGTTGAGGTATGTGCAAAAGTTCCGCGCCTATGAAATCCTAAACAAATTGAAATAGAAGCGAAAATAGTAATAATTGAGTATGAATACGTAATTCTCCCTATGAGTTGCGTGTATTCTACCAGTCTGTCCGCCTGAGCAACTTCGGAATTCTTGTACGCGCCTTGCTCGAGCACTCTTCATCACACATCACCGTGTAAATCCACTTTCCGATGCAATGACACATCCGCCATTTTTTGTCACCGCACTTCATAAATGCCTATGGACCTATCATGGCTAGTCATCCTTAACTCTGCGGGAGGATATCCTCTATATGAATCTAGTAGCTGTCAACTACTTGCTGTGACCGACACAGTGTAAATAAGAACTCGAAGTAATTCAAGATGAGATTGTTGTTGGAATAACCCAACAGATAAGGATCTGCTTCAACATCTACGACAAAGTAGAGGAGGTAGTTTCAGAACCAACTGATTGCGCGGAAGAGAGTGAGAAGCTAATCATACCTATAAAAAAGTAAGCACAAACTGGAGCTTCCAAAAAATAGTCCTCCGAAAAAGTCGCTGCGCAAGGCTAGTATCATTTTTATCACTTTGGGATGCTTACGAACACCTTTCTCTCCACCGCTCCTTGACATTTCTCATACTTGGACCGCATTGCTCCCCTTCTTCATCGGTTTATCCTCACCCTAGCGTTTCACACACTAAGGCCGTTAGCACATCCTTCATTCTTCGCTACACCCATATCATGGAGTTCTCACATCTACTGGGCGACAGCAGACCCAACATTCTCAATTGGCATGCATGCATTCTAGCTTTTTTCCAGCTAATGCACTGCACTGGAGCAATCCTCCATCTGCAGACCCGTATCCGAGCACGTTTTCCAAATTACAGGGCGCAAGCGCTCCTTTCTTTGTCAGTGAATTTACACCTTGGCGTTTTCCACATCATTCTGCCAAAGCAACACTGGACGTGATAGCAGCCGCCATCCATCGTAACATCTTCATATCCATCACACCCAGGCGGCGTTCCACTTCATTGGTGGCCGGCCAGCATTCTGCACCATACAGTGCGACGGGTCTAACAAGTGCTCGATACACCTTTTACTTGAAGCGATCCGGGATCTTCTTGCCGCACAGTACTCCTGTCATCGAATGCCACCTCAACCATGACGCCGTTGACGCTTGCGACGACTTCGTGGGCTAGGCTGCTATAGGCTGAGAGTGTTGAGCCAAATACTTGAAGTAGTCGGTTCTCGGAAGGTCATTGCCATCAACCTGAATGGTGGCGGGCTCATTCATATCGGTCGTCATATATTCAGTCTTCTTGACATTAAGCCGAAGACCGAACTGCGCTAGACGTTCGCCCCAGGACTGTGTCTGTCGTTCGTCCTCCTTTTGTTCAGATGCGAGTATGACGTCATCTGCGTACAGCATAGTCATGCCATCGGTCTCTGGAGATCTGTCGTAACAGCGTTCATGACGACGATGAAGAGAAGCGGTGAGAGGGCTGATCTCTGATGCACACCTACGGAGATGGGAAATTCTGCTGACGTGCCCGCGGCCGCCTGCACTCGACTCCTCGGGTCCGCGTAGAGAATCTTAACTCACTCGATGAGCTCCTCTGGAATGCCGTGCCCCGCAACGCGTACCAGATGACTTCATGTGGCACGCGATCGAAGGCTTTCGCCAGATCGAGGAATGTTAGATGGATTCGCTTCTGCTTCTCGCGATGTTTCTCGATCATCAGTCGAGCCGCATGGATTGCATCCGTAGTTCCGCAGTTGGCTACGAAACCACACTGGTTCGTGGTAACTCGGATAACGTCGCGTATTCGGAGGTCGATGGTGCGTTTGAATATCTCCGTACTGTGAGACAGCTACGTATTGGCTGGTAGTCTGAGCAATCCGCTGAGCAATCCGCAGGGTTGTCATTTCTCTTCCAGATCGGCATTGTGGTGCTCTTTTGATAATCCACAAAGGTCTTCTTCCCTGCGATGACCTGGTTGAAGAACGCTGTCAGTTTCAATGTCCTGACCTTCGTAGTTCCGCCGCTACATCATTAGGATTCATCGCTTTTTCTGGCTTCATCCGTTTAAGCGCAGCCACGGTGATTGGCTGGGTAGGACCGTAAGTTGGCGGTAGTTGTGGGATGGATGTATGGCTGAATTCTTCTGTTGAGATCTTCTCCAAGTAGTCAGAGCACCTCTTTACTGCCTTCTTACGGTCTGATTAGAGATAACCGTGTTCGTCGTAAACTCCGTAGAACTTTTCGACGTCTTCACCCTGCCACTGGCGAGACCTCGCCAGTCGGTAGGTGAGGCGTTCTCCACCATCTTTCTCATCTAGCTTGCTAGCATTATCGTAGTGCTCAACCTTCATGGCAGCCACAACCTTCTTTGCTGCTATCTTCGATTCTATGTACTTTTGTAGTTATGATACTTCTTGTTACCGAAGAATACGTGGTAGAGATGTTTCTTCTTGCGCACCTTCACTGTCACTCCGTCCGTCCATAGCCATGCCTACCTGTCAATTTTGCCGCGACCTGGTTTAGTCGTGCCGAGCTCTAAACGTGCCACTTCTACAATGGCTCAGGTTGCGTTCTTCCAGGTCTTGTCGACGGTCGTGACCGGCGGCAATTTGATAGTGAAAGTTACTGTGGCTTCCTCCTCTTTTAACCCCCAGCATTTGACTCGTGTTGGTGTGCACCGTTCGTCATGCACCACCCTAGGCGGCATGATTTTAATAGTGCAGATAAGCGGGCAATGTTGCGTGGCCACGGTCTCGCAGGGTACAACCTTCGCATCGGTAACTGGCTTTTAATGGCGATGTCGTACGAGAACGAAGTCGGTGTGGGTCTTTAGGCTGTCACTGTAGAAGGAGACGAGGTGAGAAGGGCGCCTATGAAACATTGTATTCATTATGGCGAGGTTGTGAGAGTCAGAATATTCCATGATGTGCTCGCCATCTTCATTCCTTGGCCCGTACCCAAAGCCTTTGTAACCATGGCATCTGTAACCGTCCTTTGCCACTCCTACGTGGCCATTCAGATCTCCTTAGACAACCATTGTGTCTTCCTGTCGTACTTCCGCGGTCTTCTCGTCAAGCAATATCCAGCATTCATCTTTGACCTGGTCACAACAGCCTGTCTCTGATGCGTACGCCTAGAAGAAGTGAAGGTGTTGATACGAGCTGATGATGACAACCTTCATCAGGCATCGAACGCTGCACCTCGGCTATCGAATCCCGGAAGCGTTGAGAGACGACTATGCCCACATAGTTCCTGGTCTTTGGACTGTCACTGTAGACTACTTTGGAGCCGTAACCCATGTCCTTCGACTTGTTAGCAGACCATTTCGTTTCTTGCACAGCGAACAAGACAATTCGGCGACGCTCGAGTGCTGCTGCCAGTTCACATGAGCGGCCTGTCAACGTGCCCACGTTCAAAGTCGCGATGCTCCTCTGGGTTACGTTGTGATCCTTAACGATTCGCACTCTTGCCCCCGTTCGAGAAACATCAGCGACTCTTGCATATTTTTCACACTAACCGGACTTCGAAAGTGCGCGTCGATTCCCGTAGACGCCGTAGCTTTTACCTTGAAAACATTTGTTGTCATTGATCATATGAATGTAAGGTGAGGTCATCCTGAGCCGGCCTGTCACGACGGCCTGTCGCTCGAATACTTGAGGCGGCGGCGGGATTCGAAGCTGGGACCCCGTGGGGACATGGTGCTCTAAAGCAGCGCCTTAGACCACTAGGCTATCTCGCCTCCTTTGTTCTTTTCCCTAGTTATGTCTTTATGATGAACATGCCATTGTCTTCCTCTCTGTGCTGTTTCTGCTCCAAGAAAACTGCTTTACTAGCCAAATATCCGCACAAAGAAAATGATGGCAGCGCTATCGACTCTTTCCTTCTATCCCATACGTGTAATTCGACCGCGATGCTCTAACCTACCAATACGGAAGAATCCGAAAACCGTTTTTGCGTGAGTTTTGGCGGGATTAGAACCGTACTCCTCATAGTCAAAAACTGACATTTTACTACAATCTCAGAGACGGAATTTTTCGTGGGTGCTGCCTTTAACGAAGTCTGTGGAGTGAGGATCATTGAAAATGCTTCCTAGCTTTCAGAACAAGCTTCAGCTTTCTAACTAAGAGTAGAAACACTTTAGAAACTGCATAGAAAAGATTTTCAGAGGAAATAAGTAACTGGGAGAAAAATGCAAAAGTTCGCGCCCTGAGGGGAGTATCCATCAGAAACGAGACACTTACCCCTGCATCACACCTGACCTTGATCTACAAGAGCTACCTTGACGTACGATTTCCTCCTTATCACATGTTTTTGGTGAAATAAATGCTTATGGAGATGATAGTGGACCGAGATCAAAATGGTTTTGAAATCAGCGTTTCGAAATGCACAAGGCAGTGTACACTCCGCAACGGGAGGTCTTTGATTAAGTAGCGTTCCATTGTAGGTGGTGGTAGTAGGAAGTGATCAAGGCGCAGTTCTGTACCTCCAGTGATGCACTTTTTTCGCTGAGATTTTGCATACGAGGTTATTTAGACTGTTGATCACGAATTCTGCACTCATTTTTCACGGCAACTTCTCTATATGCGGTTAAAGGCAGCAGGAGCTGAAATCTTCGACTCCGAGCTTAGCTGTGGGTGATGAAGTACAGACTCAGCCCATCATAAATGTGAAACGAACACAGACAATGATGGCTTACCTGCAGAGAAAATGGAACATTAGTCGCGAACGCGCCTGGCCGTGTTCGCGACGAATGTTCCATTTTCTCTGCAGGTAAGCCATCATTGTCTGTGTTTGTTTCACATTTATGATGTGCTGAGTCTGTACTTCACCACCCGCAGCTCAGCTCGGAGTCGAGGATTTCAGCTCCTGCTGCCTTTAAGGTAGATTGATGGAGAAACTACACGTATATACTGCACAGATAAGGTCATAACTTTCTCCACACTGGCATTGAGTGCGGCGCGAAAACATATTCAAGATCAGCACTGTCAACTTCATAAAAGGAGTCATGTCTCATTTTGAAATGAAGCAGACATTTGTTATCCTTCCGTCGTTAGCTGGAAGCTTAGCCGTTGACGGTGTCGACTCGGATGACTCAGCTGGTAACGCAGCGGATTGATATCATGGCACGATTCTCGATGATAGCGAAACTTTTGCGCGGTTGATAATCATTTTGTTTGACGGTACAGTTGGCAAGTTTTGCTTGGCGATACATTTGACAAGTTTTGTTGACAATACATTTTACGGGACTTCTTGTTTGGCAATACATTTGACGGGCTTCTTTTGCCTACGGGCCCATCTTTTGTGGAATCCAAGGAGAAAACTCTATGTCATGGTCTAAGAGTAATCAATAGTTTTGTAAAGGATTTTCTTGAGAATTAAAAGAGTCCTATTCAAAGAGATTCATCAACAGCTTCCAGTAGGAAGCTCAACCTTGAAGATGTTAGTAAACCTCCTGAAACGAGCAGGTAACGACGGGCTGAAGCTCGTAATTGACTGTCGGCTCTAGTTTGCAATCACGAACCAGCTACTATGACCCAATTTTGATGCGTTGGGCTCAAAAAATACATTTCCGTTCTCATAAAGTATGTGGGAGTCCTCATTAAACATGTGGGGCTTTCTGGGAAAGTGTGAGGCTTGGAAGTCAACGTCATCCGCCAAGACGTCGGGGTCATTGATGATCTCAGGCGGAAGGACATAGTGATCGGGACAGCGGGAACATCGATCAACTGCGAATACCCGGAACTGGGTCCTCACCGAAAAGAAGTCAGAGCGCGCTCGGCTGACTACAACGATGAATTCGAACCTTGAGCAGAAAGACCTCCAAAGGTTTTTTTTTTGCGAAATGGCGAAGTCGCTCGCTGCTTCTCGCGCGCGGCACACTATTTCGCTCCCCATATCTTCTTCGTTTCATAGCAGAGTTGTTTTTTTTTCAAGAGCACAAGCGCAGTGGCAAAAAATCTCTGCTCCTTCCACTAGCAATTTGGACTCATTGGTTACTAATGTCGCAACATTTACGTTTAGGGTGAAGCGTGATGATGACAAAAATTCTCCAGCATCTTCCTATCACTTCTTTTTACCAGCCAAAAAAAAATACGACATCGCTCCCTCTGCTTATGTACAGTAGCGAGGAAAAGGATTGCAACTGTTTTGTGTTCACAGATTCTTTCAATGTAGAGCTGACAGTTTCGAAATTTCACTCGAGTTGCATATGCTTGTGATAAATATAGTAGAAGCTAGTAAATACTTCCTATTTTACTGATGTCATTACTCAGGAAAACATTTCAATCATATACGTCAAATTCTATGATTTGATGGCATCCACAGTCTCTCACAGAATGAAGTCCTCCGCTAAGATCAGAGTAGAGATCAGACAGGCGGAATCCAGTGCATCAAATGTGCTAAGGCCACCAAAATCCCCGTTCTTGAAAGCCGTCGCTTTCTAGTGCGGATGTTTCCACTGAGACCCGGCAGGCCCAGGCGTTGGCGCTATTAACGTTATCGATCGCTCATAACTTGACATGCTGGAAAAGTACGCCATACTGAAACGAGACGGGATTGACAAGGAAACTCGTACACTCCCGGACCCCTTCGCCCAAGTGGTCCGTAAACTACAGTTTCAAACCCTCCGAAAACGGGATTTCCGTCCCTTCTATACGTCAAAGTACATCTCTGGAATCAGCGTGATGAGGTCTAAACTCTGTTAATATCCACAACCCACAAAACGAGGTGACACACTGCCTTTAAGCTCTAGAGAATGTTTTTTTTTTCACCTAAGAGCATTTCAAGTGCAGCATTGGAATTAGCTCATCGGGCATGTTTGGCTCTTAATAGGAATATTAGGAGATGAATACGGGCAGTCATATGCGTTTTTTTTTGTGGAAGGGTCCCTGCGTACTATTTGATCCCAAAAGTGCACAGTTAGCAAATACTATGATAGCAGGGAAGTTGAGAATAATCTTTTCAAGTCCGATGGTAAAAAGTTTATTTATCCAGCGCAAACAGTCAGTACTTTTGAAGCGATCACAGATCTCGTTTCACACACCACGTCAAGCGGATGATATTAGGTGCGTCAAAAATTTCGGGGCAGTTGGTGATACTTCACCGTTCAACGTCGTTTTGCTCTTTGCGTTTACGATATCCTGCAACGGTTCTCTTGTATGCTGGTAGACTGAAACATCTGCTACCTATACCACTTTTGGCTCAGATCTACGTCACATCGTTGCTCTGTTTTGGGTGTAAAATCAATGTTATAAGCTGCGCAATAATTTGGGGAATTTCGCTTTATGAAATCAAATCTAGACAATCAACGAGAAAAGCGACCCATAGCATCAATAATGCGTTTGTGGAGAGTATGTTCTCTAAAACGCCAGGTGCTGGAGGGTTCCTAGCAATTGTGAGCGGAGATGAGAGCTGGGAAATGCTCCACAAGCTGGCCAGAGATTTGATATTCACAAAGGCGCCAGGAAAGAGCAGGTTGAACCAACCCGGTGCAAAGTGCGCAAGACATTACGGGGAATTTAGTCGACAATGTCAGGTCACTTGAAGAAAATCGGTAAGAAGGGGAGGGTGAGTAGATGGATTTTTCGTGAGTTGAGCGAAGTGCACTAACGTCCACACTGCAAGTCTGCAGTTATTCGACCTTCAGATTTTCTAACAATTAGTTTCATGGAAGAATTGCTATTATTGATAGAGAATGGGTTACGTACGACGATATGAGGAGATCATACCAAAGTCCGGGCTCGTACCATCAACCTAAAAAATGACCGAACCATCACTACTTTCTTTAAAAAATTTCTGACGTTTCATGGTCAGCAACGTGACTCATCTGCAGTAAATTTATTTTCTAATGAATGCGCAATTATCGCCCTATAGTAGTTTCTTTTCCCTGAAGTAATCACGGGAAAACTCCTCAGCATAGGACCGACACAGGTGGAAATATGTGGTCTGATCCGGCTGTGGGATAACGCACACCAGCACGTTGCAGTGTCAACCGTATAAAAAATTGGCCATTCGTGCTCCGAAATTCTAGCCTAACTTATATTACTCCTTATACCTGCCTCTAACAGAGTACCCCCATTTCAACTTTCTACGGCTTTACCTCCGCTGTAAAACTTTCAATGAACAGACCCTACCAGAAAACGACGTGTGCCACTATTACAGGTGTAGACCTGTCAAATTTTTAGCTTCAGGGAAAATCTTTTTTGTGCCATATTGGTAACATCACGCAGATGCCAATGCTTTTTGTATTGAACAAAATTGCTGACTTTGAGTCAAGTTATGACGTTTGAGTCAAGTTATGACGTTTTGAAAAATTAGGTGGAACTGCCCCGGAACTTTTGCAAACACCTAATAATAAATTATGGACGGTAAGTGTCCGTTTTTGAGGAAACGGACCGTTGCGGAGAGTGGACTTTGCGTCCAAGACTGGGGATTATACATATTTTGCAGGCATGGGGTCATACGTATGTATGCTAAACAACGGGGAGTTCATTGTGAAGGTAGGATTTCTTATACACAGTAGTGAGCAGAAAGATTGCAACTTTCGGTTTTTCCTACATATGTTCATTCAATGGGAAGCGTACGAATTCAAATTTCTATGGCAGCAGCAAGTGCTCATGCGGAATACAAGGAATAGAAGACTCCCCAGTTCGCCACCTCTCTCACGAGAATAAAATCAATCAAGGAAGAGCAAAATCTGCGATTTAGACACATCCACAATGGCTCGAGGAATCAGTCTTTTCGTGAATCTAAACACAAGTTGAACTTTATGCAGCAGAATTAAATTACTTCTGCCAGGGAATATGCGTCCGCTTATCACTCTCTGTCTTCTATCAGGTCTGCTCGGAATCAATCTAGCAAAGACCATCATCAATGTTTCGGCCCACTGCGCCAGCTGCATGGAAGGCTGCACTGTTGTTCTCCGTTACTATGAACATAGCTGAATGTGCTCAGTTGTTAAGTACCTAATCCATCTCTCTCCCGCATTCTTCAAATATTTTAGCCAGCTGTGGCGCCAGGTTGCTATGATGTCTCACAAAGTTCGCTGCAGTCTGGGACAACCTATTCCGAAAAATTAGAGCACGAACTGCAGTATGCATAAGCTACAGTCTTTCTCAAAAACTCTTGCCTCACGCTGAAACGCCCATCAGCTTAGCCACGTCACACCACGTATGATAATGCATAGGTGATGCGTGGTAAGCAGAATGCAAGTATTTTTGAGAAGGACTGTACACTTACAGTCAGGGTCAAGCGTGCGATGGGAATTTCCCATGAGAGGATCGTATGGGAGGGAGCTGGGAAGGGGGGGGGGGGTCGTATTGGAGGGCAGTGGGTTATTAAAGGGGTGACTTGACCATTGAGTGTAAATTCATGATTGTTCTATAACATTATGACAAACGCTCCTCCCTTGGCAGAAGAAACGACCACGTCATTACGTGTTAGAACGCGAGTGGTTGGCAGCGTATGAGAGAAATCAATTTCAGCGCACCCATACGTTCCCGGCGTTTTCAATAGATTTTTGCACGGGTCGGAATCACTTCAGAATCAAGTGTGGAGTAAAGAGGGTGGAAATGTTAGAAGATGAAATGTGGGTACCGAGATTGATCATTTGCACATGCGAGCATTCGCCTGCAGTGCCCATCAGAACATGGAAAAGTAGGGTGGCTTAGACCTCGTACTGAAGTTCTCTCTCTCGAAATCAGCAAATGGTTTTCAATGTTTCCATAGAGAACGATCAGCTCCATCCTTTGCCAGATTTTCATTTTTCTAGAGCTTTGTATCTTTTTGGGAGCTCGGTGGGAAAATTTTAAAATTTCTGGGTCTCCGAGGGGAAATTTCCCATCTAACTCACTCAAGCAGGAGCAAACATTGGGGCGCGATAATGATGACGAAGAATGGATGCTTGGAGCTCTTTTACCTGAACGCAGTGAAATTTCGGTAAAAGGCAAACTCATTCAATGGGAGTTGAAGAAGTACAATTCGAACAGGTGGTGAAAATGGGTAAATCTGTTTGGGAAACCATTAAGGAGCAATTAGCAGATATCACAAAAACTTTCCTTCTACGAGTTTTAAGTAAAGAAATTTCCCATTCAAAATTAGAATCTGGCTCCACGAAGTTCGCTCGTTCTTCCGCAATTTAGATGGGAAATTTGGCAAGTTTCCAATCGAGTTCCCAAAAAAATATGGAATTCTAGAAAATTGAAATTCTGAGGGAAGATAGTGCTGATCGTCCTTCATGGATAGGTTGAAAAGCATCTGTTGATTTCAAGTCAGAGAAGTTCAGCACGAGGTCTAATTCATCCTAGTTTTCCACAAATTGGCTGGCCATGCAGGCGGGTAATCGGTCGATTTCGCTTTCCTCACTTCATTTTCAAATCTTTCCATCCTCTCTACTCCACACTAATTTCTGAAGCGGTTCCGACCTGTGCAAAATTTTTTTGAAGGCGCCGGGAATCGAACCCGTAGGCGCGCAAATGCCAGCGCTGAAACCGCATGCGCTACCAAGTAGTCCTGTTTTGACATGTAATGACGTGATTGTTCGTGATGGCAATCTGGTCCTATCGAATGAGAAAGGATGCATGTCGACTGCGAGGTTGTTTTAGTTTTAATTTTGGGCCTTTTAATGTGTTCCTTTTGTGTCCTCTTCCTTTAAAATGCTCAGTGTACAGAGAAACCACATGAGAGTAGACGGGGGGGGGGGGTCGTAAAAAGGTGGAGATTGGACGAGGGAATGGGGGGGGGGTCGTATTGAGAGTCGGTTTTTCCTATCGTCATGCTTGACTCTGCTTACAGTGCTTCGGAGTCCGATGCGGTAGGATAAGAAAAGATACGTATTGATCCTCGTCATCCGACGATCGATACGTATCATTCGTTATCCGACTGGATCGGACTCCGATGAACTATAAATGTAGCTATAGCGATATTATAGAAACCATCAGCATCTGTATAATCCACGAAGCCCTCGATATGCCTTCTTCTTTGAGCGAAGAAAAATTTAAATCTCCAAAAATTAACACCACGGGCTGCACAACAACTAGCTTGAATCTCTGTGCTGTAGGAAGGAGCAGTGGATCGCATAATAACCGAGGGAATTCAGGGAGTCAGTTCAGTGAGGAGTTCAACCGAGGGAGTCAGCGGTGGTGTTGCCTCATAAACATAGCTGGTGGAGAAGGTATCACGAATCAAGGCAAGTATCCCTGCGCATCTTCAAAATTCTAAAGGTTACATAGTCATTACATTATAAAGTAGTCATTGTAGTCATTAAATTGTCATAACTAATCCAATGCTCATGCAATAAGAAAGGGGGGTAATTGGTGGAAGCCACGCGCCATACATGCGTACGCCACGCAGATCACCATTCGAAGCGTAAGAACGCTCTGAAGCCACAGCTCTGATGCAAACTACCCCAGGATGGCGACCAGCATCTTCGTTGGGACATGGGCCACCCCTTCTTGGGGGGTGGGAGCGCCCGTAGCTCCCCTTTTGCGTGAGCCATTGAATTCTAGCCTATTTACATGATCGTAACAAACATACAACTTTTCTTAAAAAAACCCAAATAAACCATATCTGTATATATAAAAGCAAAAGTTTGTGTGTGTGTGTGTGTGTGCGTGTGCGTGTTTGTTTGTATGTTTGTATGTTCGGAATAGAAATCGCGGAGGATGAACCGATCGGGACCAAATTTTGCATGTAGGTTCCTTGGGCCGGCGGAGGTTATAGACTACTTTGCACCTGGGATTATCGATTGGCTCATCGATTATATCGATTTTATTGATTTTTCCGCTCTTCTTGATCAGGGACTAGCGAGAACATGCGTACTGGGGTATCTCAATGCGCTGAACACGAATACGACAAAAATTTTGCGCCAAATTATCGATTTATTGATTTTATTGATTTTTCGCTATCTTTGCTGACGGGGTGGTAAAGACATGTGTACTGGGGTACCTCAATGCGCTGAACACGAATATGGCAACCATTTTGTATGACGCTATCGATTTATCGATTTTATTGATTTCCCGCCGTTTTTGCTCAGGAGGCGATGAGGACATGTCTACTGGGGCACCTCAATACGCTGAACACGGGTATGGCAACCATTTTGGGCGAAATATTGATTATATCTGTTATATTGATTTTTTCGACATTCTTGCACACGGGTCGGTGAAAACGTGCCTTCTGGAACTTTCCGAAACGTTGAACGTGAATGAGGCTAGCACTTTATAAGAATTTACTTACCACTCAAGCAACTTCACCCCATTTTTTGAGGGAAGGGGGGCAAGGTGGAGGAGGGTCATTTGAGCTGATCACCAGATGATGAACATTTTGAAAGGATTTTTTGTTCAACAAATGTTGGCATCAGCTTCAAATGGCAGGGAGAAATTGAACACCGCCCGAGCGAAGCCGGGTACACCGTCTAGTAACTCCATAAATTCCGGAAACAATCAATTTCCGGATCTTGCTGATCACCATTTGGCGAGCAAGGCTCGGGTCGCATCTGAAACTTGCTCTGACAAGCTTGTTAGCAACTTGTTTTTGCATTGTCTTGCCGTCATTTTGTCGGCCCCAATGCCTGACGACAACTTGCTTTCATTATTTCTTGCTGACACGTTGACGGCTTACTTGTTGACAACTTATATTCGTTTTTTGGTGGCAACTCGGCCATACAAAATTGCAGAAAATTTGCTCTTCGCTTCTCATGCCTTGCAGTCACTTCCCCGGGAAACAAAACTTGTCGAAAACTTACATCCGCCTTTCGGCCATTGAAATGATAACAAAATTCTCCTTTCAATCACGCCGCATTAATCACTGCACCTGTGTCCTCAATGGTTACATCGTATACTATGCGTGTAAGGAGAATGACCTGTAACTCAACTTGCTTTGACTGTTCTTGTCGACAGGTTGTTAAGCCGAAAGGTTGTCGCAAGCATAATGACATCCTTTGCAATCACAAAGCTTGATGACAAGTTGCGCTTGTGAGAAAGTATTCGACAGCTTGTTTCTACTCTCAATTGTCGAAAAAGTTTCGGAAGAAAAGGTTGTTGACAACATAATCTTGGATTGTGTGATGACGTCTTGTTTACAATTCGCTAGTTAGAAGTTTTGCTGGCTAGTCTGCAAGTTTTACTGGAACATAGATGAACTGACAATTAGTCCTGGTGTTATCGAGAACTTTCATAAACTTCGGATACTTTCAGCTTTGAACTTTCATGAAGATAACGGTCTTTCAGATCTTGTTGTTCTTCATTTGGCAACGCGGTGGAAGTAAGTTGATACAATTCCACCTCTAATGCTGAAGCCGAGTTCTAGCGAATACTGGTGCACTTCCTTTTTCCATTTCATCACAACTTTGGTTATTTCGTACTGCAATGATTTGTAGAGTCGATAGAAACGACAAAGAAATGTGGTCCCAACGAATTTTATGACGCATGTGCTGACAACGGATGCGAACCCAGCGTGCGGCAAGAATGAGGTGTTCGGCAAATGTGGCAATGATTGTGAGCACAAATGCAATGAGAAGGAAGAGGTGTGATGCTAATGAGAAGGATTTCCTCAAATCTTGATGTCATCTTCATCCTTAACAATCTGCAAGTGTTCGACCACTTTAACGCTTTTAAGATATGCGAAGTACGTGTTTGTTTTGTCGGTGCTGGTGCGTGCGCATGCGATGAGGGATTCTACCGAAACAAGGCCGGCAAATTTGTCACAAATGATGAATGCGAGGATGACAATGTGGAGATTGTTACTCTCCCACCTGGTATCTTACTCTCCGATCCTGATCACATACAGTTGTTGCACCCTTTTTCATTACAGTAAATTTATCATGTTACTGAAAATTCGCATTAGTTTGCATTGCTACGAAATTCAGGAGTTGCGTCGACCCTTGCTGTAAATTCCAGATCGCCGACGTGCGGTGAGAATGAGGTGTTTGACGAATGTGGCAATGATTGCGAGCGCAAGTGCAAGAAGGAAGAAAAGGTGCGCTAATGAGAAGGGTTAGAAGCGCAGGTTTCTTCAATTTTTGATGCAATCGCCTTCAACTCTGACGACCACTGTGATGTTTTTAAGATATGCAAAGTATGTGTTTGTTTTGTCGGTGCCGGTGCCTGCGCATGCGGTGACGGATTCTACAGAAACAAGTCCGGCAAATGTGTGACAGAAGATGAATGCGAAGATGACAGTATGGAGGTTATTACCTTCCCACCTGGTAAGAACAAAGTTTTCACAATCCTGCTCTATGCTCATTAATACACGAAATATTGCAGTTTGACCAGAAAATCCAGCAATCGCAGAACAAGGTCGGCGCTCTACTGACTCCTCAGCATGTTAATAGTTCTGCTCGGCTCTGTGTATACAAGCATTTGTTCATTGATGAGGAATATAAAGCATTCCTACGACAATGAGTTCTGGCAATGAGTTGAGGTTCTGATTTACGTAGTGCCTAACACGTCATATTTTCACAATATATCATTTTACACTGTGTTGCAGCATTCACATTTCGTTATAATGGCGAATTTTGCTCATATTCTTCACAGAAAATCTTGGTATGACAAACTCGTTAGAAATCGGACACAAATTCAACTTATATTTCTTTCACACCACTATGAGGATATTATTGAGGATCTTTGTTATAGTTAACTTACTAGAATTTGAACGCATCACACAACCATTGTTTCAATAATGATAGTTCCCTGTTCAGAATTGTTACCATACTACTAAAAAATGAACGATCAAACATTGCCTTAAGGGAACGGAAGTCCAGAACTGCAAAAAATTCGTTTTGCCGATGTGAGGGATTCATGAATCATTAAAAAGAGATTCACTTGCGGAAGCTCGTTTAGCATCGATTCAATCGTTTAATTTGCGGTGCTTTGTATAAAACAACCAGTTTCAGGAAAAAGACAGTGTAGTTTCGACTCTTTTCCCACTCACTGCACTTCTTCTCGTTTTTGACAAAACGAGTGTTTTGCTAATGAGAACGCATAACAGGGGAAGGGAGGTTTAAACATTCTCTGAACAAAAATTAATTGCTTCTCAGCGGCGGAGATTCAAGCTCGGATATAGGAGCCCTGAAAACATTCCACAATGAACGCACCATTTTTTTTGAGAATTCTGGACACCGTAATGGATGTTTTTCGAGGAAAATTCCTAGAAAATGGGGGAAGCCATAATGGGTAGTTTTCTAGAAAATTTCTTCCCTAGAAAATTGAAAGAATTTTGTCGTAGAATCAGTTTCGTCGATCACACTCAGACAGCAAAGACTTTAAATTGAAAAAAAAATGGATTTTGTTAAGACTGCTGATGGAAATGTTATTAGCGATATCAGAGCATAGTTGCAGTGCTTGCCAGAATATTCTGTCCTCACACCTTGTTTTTGGATGACTCTGGCAGGTTCAGGGGTTTAGGTTTGGGAGCGAAATAACTCTCCCTTGTACTTGAACTGGAACTTTGAAATTGAACATTGTTTTTCTTTGTAACCCATCGACTTATTGCACTTTTCTATCCTACTTCATCAGCCGGTAATAGTAGACAGTGGAAAGCATAGATCTTCTCAAGGATCCGAAGATTCGGAAGATGTAGTTTAACAGGGAGTCAGTTCATGCTCCTTCATTTGAATAGCTTCGTATGAAAAACA
This sequence comes from Ancylostoma caninum, assembly GCA_037903475.1. Classification (NCBI taxonomy): domain Eukaryota; kingdom Metazoa; phylum Nematoda; class Chromadorea; order Rhabditida; family Ancylostomatidae; genus Ancylostoma; species Ancylostoma caninum. The sequence continues at coordinate 99,814 of JBAJFG010000422.1, forward strand.
GTCCAATTTTAAGGATTCCACATTCACCACTTCATATCACTACAAGTATGTCCATACCTGAATCTTAACGTTTTTTTAGTTAATCAAACAATGAAAGGAAACACTCACCAAAATCTTGGTGCCTGAGACGTTGCCGGATTTCGGGGTATCAAGTAACGCAGAAGGACAATGAATGAATACGTAGCGCGAAAGTACGTACCAGAGATTGCGATGACGGGAAAATGCTCGGTGAAGAAACAACCATTGAAGTTTTAGGCTGAATTCGGGTAATATCTGTTTGAATGAGAAGACAGAAGGAAAATTCAGACAGTGATGTCCTTTCTATAGTGGCGAATGAGAGCAAGGTCCTGACTACACACTTAGAGGCTGATATTACGCTTTGATGTATCAGCCATTGTTTGGCAGCTACTCGGGTAATCCAAGAAGTTGGCTGAGCAAATTTTGCACGAACTCAACAACCGTTACATTGTTAGGATCTCTTGAAACTACATGAAAGAGCTCCGAAGAACTCAGGGCCGGTCATTAAACGGTCATATTTGGCATAGGTACAGCCGCTGTTTAGTCTTGTTCCAGAAGCCCATTCTCACTACAAAATGAGGAAGTGTCTAGAGTTATAAGCGGTCCACTTACTAAGATTGCTTCCAAAAACAAACCATCGTTGATTGGCTCCATCCAAAGAAAGAATTCAAAGAAAATTAGGGGATCTTCCTGCAAGGAACACAATATCTCGTCATCAGCACATGACAGCTCAGATTTATTACTGCTCTCACGATGTAAGTTCAGCGGATTGAAATATGTACGAGAAGGCATAGGATTTCAGTCCTTTTGAAAGCCAGCTTTATAAAAATTTTGAGATGACTTTGAGTTCGCCTACTTGCTTGATAAATATGCAATGTTAATGAAATTCCTGAGCTCTGAATACAGACAATATGGTAACAATTTTAATCTAATTGCATCTTTCTTCAGTTTGCGGTACTCTCGATGGTAAAGAGTTGAAGTCTAAGAAAACTTGCTTGTAATTTGGTAGGTAGATTCCTCACGTCATCTTCTTAAGCTGTTTAATGCGTACGTATGTACGCCCGCATAGTTCTTGCACTGATTTTGTAGCCATCACAAGATCAGTAGTCTTCTGTGTTGCAAATCTCATTACTCAGAGACATTCACAGGCAAAGCACCACTACCCCGTAAGCGATCACATAAACTGAAAATGACATCAAATTAGCGCACTCTCGTTTGTTACCATAGACATAGAGCTGATGGTTATTAGCAGGGGATTACGTTCATTTTCAGAGATTTAGTAGCACAGTTCCATCACCAGTAACTCAGAAATGGCAATTACACATTTTCGATTTTTTCCTCCCATTAAAAAAAAACTTTTGGTGAGCCTCTGCTCATTATTTGGAGATTTGAGTTTTTTTTTTCACTCCGTGGTGTAGCCAATTATGTGTTTCACCTGTGAGTGAGGCTGTATTTATAAGATGGGCTGGACCTTCGCACATGTCACATTCTCCTTATTGACACCCAACGATGACGATTCTCCTTCTGATCGCTGTAAGTGCTTCTTTTTCCGTAACAATTTTCGAAACACTGGTGAGAAATGATAAATGAATGCTAAGGAGCGCCTTAGAAACGACATTCATAGCTAACAGACCTATATGCATTTGAAATTAGATCCTAGTTGTATTTTCCAAAGTGGCCTTGGGGCATATGTGATCCCTTCAAAACTACGACCATAACATTTTTTAAACAATCCAGACGACTGGAAAGCCAACTAATTCAAATTGCCTTAGTGGATGTCACCACAGGATATGATCAAAAGGCAAGCTTAAGAAACTAAAAAAAAAACTAGGGATGGAATACATTGAGACTATAAGTTAGGCATTTGCACCGGAGTTCAATTATTCCTCATACCACTAGAGCTCCGGATTGATTAGACGTGCTAACGACTGAACTTCATCACGTCTCATCTTCATGACTAGCTGAATGTTCTCTAAATCAGAGATGAGACAACCGTGAGAAAAATCGGGAATTAAGACTTTCAACTCGTGATGTGCTCTGAAGCGACCTATGTGAGTGAACGAAGCCTAGCAACCGCTTCTACTAACATCCTTACGCATGGACAGGTTTTGGATACCTTCATTTTCTATGCTTCTCACATCAATTATAACAGCTTTCCGGATCATACCGTTTTGCGTCAGAAGGCATTGAAATTGAGTTCATACAGTTTTGCCTCCTGGAGCTATAACCAGCAACCATGTCCATCGATCTTGGTCATAAATCATGAAAAGAAATAGTACGTGCTCCTAACGCACCCATGCGTCTGATATAAGCTGTCGTATCTTTAGAGTAAGGCGCTATAGTCCCCGAGGAGTGTAGAGGCTTGCTTGCCATCGTTGGCGACAGCGCATTGCTAACATCGGTGACCGATGCGATCTATAGGCACCGATGTCACAGTTGCCAACATTAGCGATGATCGGTTGCCAAAGTTGGCGATCACCCATCGCTAATTTCGGCAGGCGCAGCAATCGATAAGCACCGCTGTCACAGTCGCCAGCGACGGCGAAGCAGGGTGCTACACTCCACGTGTATCAGTTGCGGTGCGACACATCCTTTGCTAATACCTCTGCGGCCAGAACATTTCTCCGAAGCCGAATTTGGCCACGTTCGAGGAGCCAAAATTATTTCATTAAATCGGAGGGCACTACTGTAGACCAGGTGAACGGATCCGTGGTAAACGTCACAATTCGCATATTACTGATGCGGATGGCCGAGCATCGTGATGTGGATGGATGAACCCCTCTTGCCTTCATCCCTTCTGAGCTCTGCCTCCCTGCACAGTTTCTGAACGATTGCATTTCAAAGACTCTGATTTTCTTTAAAAAAAAAACATCTTTTTACAGATAATGTTGCTCCTGGTAACACAGTGCAGTACAAGTGAGTTCATGCAACTTCACCTTTTCAGGTTAAAACCATCGGATAGGAGAACAGTTGCATTTCTGAACCGTTAGCTTTTCATATTCACGGAAATCTCACTGGTTCATGTTGCAGACATCGTACAACCAGACTGTGGTCAGAATGAAGAGTACAACATGTGCGGCAACAAGACATGCGATGCCAAGTGCTCATATGACGGAGTTGAGAAGAAAGACGAAGAACCTAATGTGGTACGATGTTGATAAGAACTGTCAGAAACGCTGGCTTTCACGAAAGCAAAAGTGTAGATTTCTCCAGTCAATTTAACATTTTTAAGCGTTGCCTAGTACATGTGTGTGATGGTGGTGATTGCGTATGCAAAAAAGGATTCTACAGAAACTATAATGGTAGCTGTGTAACAGCAGAAGACTGCGAACTTGACAATATGGAGTTTATTTATCTTAATTAGTTAAGGTAATACTTTTCATATATCTGCTGTATATTCATAAATGATCCAGATATTGCAGGAACTCAACAATGACCAAAGGCTCCATTCTTGCTACACAAGATCGATTGTCTCTCCCTTGCATCTCAGTAGTTTTGCTAGGCACTGTATATGGTAGCAAAAAATTAGCTTAGGGAGAATAAAAATTTCAACTATATTTAATCAATTACTTCTGGACGGATTCACATGAAATCTTCACGTTCTTGTACAATCTCGCTTCATCGCAAGCTGCACTTTTCACATTTTGTTTTATTCACAGCAGTGAAATATCACCCATTATGTTTAATCACCTGAAAACTCATTAACAATGTTGTACTGTTGCCCTATAATAAAATGGGAATGAGAAGAAAATATAAGTCATGCGCGAGTGAATGTAGAACTTTTCTCTGCTAAGCGTATTCCGAATAGGCAAAAGGATTTGTAAGTAAAACGTGAAGAAAACCGATATAGGGCATTTGGAAAAAAAAATGAATATTGGTGCATTTACAGACTAAAAGTAAGCGGCACGATTGTGCACCATCAAAGATGGTTAATGTTGATCGAAATCGGCCTCGTATTAGCCCATTGCCCCTTCACTAACCTCACCACCGGTTGAATGAACTGTAACATCTCACCCAAAGGTGTGAATACTGCCCGTGTCGTTCACATCGCGGAAATACCTTCAACGGAGTGAATGGGAGATGTTGACTCTATAATCTTGTTTAGAAGCAGTCATCACTGTAACTGAGCTCGGGAGAACAAGAAGTTCCTTGAACAACTTCTAACTATCGCCCTAGTAGATACCACCAAGATGGGATTGCGAGAAAATTTAGTTGTCCAAGTTGCGGCTGTACAATACTTGTTATCCTGAAACTTGATGGTGAAAATTATGGAACTGAAAGCTCTCTCACGAATATTATTACGGAGGGGATCTTGAGAAGAGTTGTTTGATGAAAATTCTTTGGGTCGGTGTTGAATCATTGAATCATAAATTTTAGGGCAATTTAGGGTTCAGGGAACGATATTTCTTTTCAAAATCAGTTAATTCCGATTTCCTTCCACAGTTGGAGGGAGAGCAGTATCCCTAATCTTATTGTGAAGTTTGAGCAGATTCCGTTCAGTAACAATAGTGTTGTGGGTACTGCTAGGTACTTTTGAGGTGTAACTCGTAACAAAATCATTCGAACCCAATCATCTTCGAGACTCAGATAGTATGTTGCCATTTGAAGCTATGTGCCTGTTTCGAGCGAGATAGTGCAGAACCAGTCCTTTTGTATGCGTTGGAAACAGAGCCGTTGTCACATTCTCTGCGTGATAAGCTCAAAAACTCTAGCCAAAATCAATTGATTTCAATTTTCTTCGGCAGTGAGTAGTATCCGTAACTTACTATAAATTTTGAGCAGGAACCGTTCAGTATCAATTACGCTGTAGGTACTACTGGGTATTTTTTCAAGTGCTGTGCGAACATTAATTCTAATCATATTCCAGTGAGATTTAATAGAATTAATGGAAGGAAAATTCTCGAGTTCTATCTCCCTTCTTTGCTCTTGTTTCCAAACTGGCGGTTATCCGACCAATGTCCAAGTCCCAGATACGAAGCCCATTTTGCTCATCTTACCTTTTACGAAGCCCTGCTTGCCCTGAGTCAAGCTCCTGTTGAAGTGTGACTAGGACACAACCACAACTTCCACACGGAACCAGACACTTTTGAGCAAACCGCATGGGAGTGAAACGATTACGGTACATCATGGATAGGAGCAGGGTCAAGCATGACGCCGGGAAAAACTGACCCTCAAGACGACCCCTCCCCCTATTCCCTCATCCGTCGCCCACGACTTCACAACCACCCCACCCGCCTCCCCCCCTCTCCTCCTCAGCCCCAAGTTTTCTCTGTACACCGAGAAATTTCAAGCAAGAATACACATAAAAACTCATTGAAAGCCCAGAACTAGAGCTAAAACAACCTTGAAGTCGACATGCATCTTTTCTCATCCGATCGGAACAGACTCTATATTCTACATCTAAATTAAAAAATTTGTTGCTTTGTTGCACGAGAGTGTTGCACTATCGTCGCTTGCAAAGCCTATGATAAGTTTCACAGTGAGGTGTCGCTATGAAGAAACCGAATGGGAATCATTAGAACAAAATTTTTCAAATTTCATATTTTATCAAACCATTCGCATGAAATAGCGTGACGGAAGTAGATTAGTTGCGCGAAAGCTGTTGAGGGGTTTTTACAGTTCGCAGCATGGTGCGGTCCGGTACGGTGCGAGAAGTGCATCCTATCTGTGTCAGGTTTCGACTTCAATGATAACATGGAAGAATTCTGTTTTAGTGAAAATCTCTCAAATTTTCGTAGTTATAGAAAAAAAGCCTGAGTACGTTTTACCTCACACGAGCTTTACTCGAAATTCGATAATATGGATGCCATCATTGGAATATTCTGAAGTAGACCCTAACGGAAATCACCCGAAAACTTCTGATACTTTATTATGGCTTCTTACATGGCTAGCCGAAATCGAACAAGAACATATCTATAAGCTCCACGGAAGCTTCGAAACAGTCCTTATAGTGTCATTTTTTCGGAAGTTTTGCTGAGATTCAGAATGACGTCAATGCTCCGCGGGAACTTCCGAAAACTGGTAAGCTGTGCGGATGTTCCAAAGTTGCCTTCTTCGCTGCGTCTCCATCGGAAGTTTTGCGGAACTTCACCAAAAGTGGGTGGGTGACGTCCTCAGGTGGATAAATTCATGCAGATTCTGCTTATTTTACATGTATTTGTTTCGGAAATTCATTGGAAAATTCTGCTCCAGCAGATACCGCTCATTTTGCGGGTGCTTGTTTCGAAAATTCATCGCAAAACTTCAATTTTTTTAATTTAAAATTTTTTAGAAATTCAGCGTAAGCGGACTCTGCTCGAATCTGCACTTCGCGTAAATTCGAGCAGATTTCGTGTATTTTACGTTTGCTGTTCTGGTGAATTCGTTTTCCACCAATTATTGTCGTTGTTTTTCCATCTTCAGGAATTTGCTGTGCCTGAAAAAATTTCGCATATTTCACTCATTATAATTGCAGAAAAATTTGGTAAATTTATTCGATGCATATAAATATTCCATGTTATCATGCGGAATATTCACTAGCGTAATGTACGAAGCACGTCAACTGGATGTGCTGCGGAAGTAATCTTGCTTTACGATTGGGCTCGAGGTTTGCTTGTAAAACCATTTGCATTCGGATGTGTTCTCCCGAGTGCAGTATGTTTCGCGTCGGACCACCGCCGCCACAGCAGTGTGTGCCGGTTGACGTCCATCAGATGCTGAACCAGTGGAAGTCGCGGCCAATTTCCGCATATTTTCCAGCTGAATTCGCTTATTTTTCGAAGTTCGCGTAAATTCGAGCAGATTTCGCCTATCTCTGCAGATTTACGTGTATTTTTCGGGCGAAATCGGGAAATATTCAGAAGAAAAATAAGCGAAATCTGCTCGAAAGAACACGCAATCTGCTCGAATTTTTCCACTGAGCCATAGTTCCGCGGAAACCCCGAGAATAGCGCTTCTATAGCAAATCAGTCTCCACGAAAGTTTCGGAAATCAGGCGAGCTCCGTGGAAGTTCCAAAAGTTTGTCTAGGCATTCCTTGCCGCAGCTCTCAGTGTGAGCTCGCGAAGCGACGCACCGTGGCAAAATGTGTACAGTGACCCCCTTGTCGAGCCTTATGCTTAACCATATGGGGAGGCGCGTTTCGTCGAAACTGTAAAACCCCTTTAGGGTTGAAAGGTTGCGGCGACTGCGTCCTGTGAGGTATGCTATAAGCCTGAAACTCTTCGTTCCAACCTGGCGCCGACTTGAAAACTAGTATTGACACTCATAAAGGGTACCGTTGATGAATCAAGTGAGTTTTCGCAGTTCCATCGTCTAATGAGGAGTATCTTACTATTCGGAGACTTTTAAGACTTCTTCAAGTCACTTCGAAACAGGGTCGAGCGTGATGGTGATAGAAAGTCGACCCCCATACGACCCCCCCCCCCCTGTCTCAGCCACCAAAAATACGACCCCCCTTTCGTACACAAATTTCAAGTGAGATGAGAAATGAGAACGAAAATGCAGACACTACTCGACTCCAAATTCAAAGGTTGTAGCAGCAGTAGGAGTAGCCATGCGTAAACCATCAAGGGTTTGATCCCCTCTGTACCCAGAATTTTTGCAAAAAGTTGAAATATACGTGGTTGGCGAATATCGCTCTGAAAGCATGAGTTCAGACTTGCTCAAGCAATTTGCTTCAGGTTTGTCATGAAAAATATCGATACACGTCATCTATATAGTCGAGGGTTCGATCCCCTCCGGGGCTAGAATTTTTGCACGACCTAAAATAAAGTGTGCTTGTAGTGGGCTCGAGACATTCGGACGTAGTGCACGAACGGACACTAAATCAGATTGTAGGCGTGGGCAGGACTAGCAGTACGAACGTGCAAAAATTTTCATCTAAAATTTTGGCTTGCTCAGAGGTGTGGTTGTAGATGGACTTGAATAGCAGGACATCTAGCCAATAGAGGTGCCAATTTTCTCCCAGTTTTAAGTAGGCGAAGGTTTGCGCTTTCACATTATTTGGCTCCTTGTTCCACAGTTACCTTCACCTTCATTCAATTCCGTCGATAAAAACATGCAACCTTCTTGGTTTCGACTCCAAAAAAATCAGTGCAAAAATTAGAATAGAAATGAAAATAGAATTACAACTGAATACAAGTTTTATTTTCTGCAGTATTGGGTCACTCTTAAATGTCCAGCTTCATGCAGGTCTATTATGATGCAATGGAGCAAGTGAACCAGCTATGCTTAGTATCGAGAGTTCGAGCGGTCCATCTATAATATTTGGAGTATTATTGGGCATTCAGCAGATATGTAAAAAAATCCTAATCCGTTGGAAGAGTAATGAACTCCATAAACTCCTCCTGGAATGCTATATTAACAAAGCTAAACAATATGGCATTCGCATAGTATCTTATAAACCATGCGAACAACGAAGAGTCGTCGTCTAAACTCAAGACAAGGAGTATCAAGATAACGATTCCTTATTGTTGCATACAAAAACTTCCTACCCCTGATAATTATCTCTCTAGTGAAGTTATTTTGTACTCTTTCAAGTTTTCCAATGTTCTTTTTCTTACATAGGTTGAATACAGTAGATCCACACTCCATTAGACGACGAACGTACATTTTGTAAGCTTGCAAAAGTAGATGTCGAAGCAGGTTGATAAATTATCAACGGGGGTCGTACGGTGGGCGGACAAAGAGAGGGGGTCATGGAGGTGGGGGATTGTGGTTGTAATGGAGAATTCGTGTATTCCTTTTAGTATTATAGTAGTGCAGCCATGTCTCGGAACAAGGCCGAACTTCGGCCAGCCATTTTTGTTGATACGTACTGCCAGTCTTACTCTTCCCTCGAAGACGAAAAAAAGGCTCGTTATGGACATAATCCAGATGTGCTTTGCCTCCAACCTTCAGCTTCCCGGCCTGAATGGAAAAGATTCAACACAAGAATTATGGAAGCGATGTTCATAGATAAAAATCGCCATTTTTACTTGTTTTTATCGAGTAGATTAAAGCAGGGAGGATGATAACTGCGAGAAAGGGAACCACACTGCCTGAGAGCTAAAGCAGATGCAACAGTTTTTGACCAAATTGGGGGACTGAAATTAATAAAAACACGTTTAAAAACCATTAGGTTTCTCTACTATTCTACCTATTTTGCCACCTCCGCCTCCCCATCCGCTTCCTAACATCATTCTCATCATGTGAACATAAGGGAACCTAGAATCTTCCCTAATTTCTATTTACGCGAAAAAACTCTCCGGTAAAGGTAAACCAAAAAAGTTGTGCGAAGAACATTGTCTACACCAATTGTCTGAGAAGCCATATATTTATTTAGTGTTTGGATGCTCTCAGCTTTCTTTCCAGTAGTAACTGTTTTTCGGGTTTTGCTGTTCTTCATTTCACAATATAGAGACTTAGGCACCGATGTTCACATTTACAAACATTCGGAATCGCAGCAGAATCAGCTGTTTTGCTACAATCCTCGTGAAATTCGCCGCATTAACTCCACTTTAGGTCTTTTTGCTGGTGTTTCAGTGATTTTTTGTTGTTTTCGTAACCGGCTACCCTTTCTTATTAGCATTGCACGGCGTCTGTACCTCTTTAACTATTGTTGCATCTGATTCCCACAACACCGTGTTTTAGTCTAAATTATCTTATCATAACAGCGTGGAACTATGCAGGCGCCGCCCTCCTGAAATGGGCGTTGGTCCCACACGCCAGACACGCGAAAATGCGCGCGGTCGTCAATGGGTTAAACGCAACAGCTGCGAGAGTGATGCGCCAGCATCTATGAGTGAAAAATCGTCTGGAGACGGGTCCAACGGCGCACTAGCGTCCGAAAATAGGGAAGCGCCTGGAAAAGGGTCCGATGGTGTGAAAGGGTGCACCGGCATCCGAAAGTGGGGGAAGATGTCTCGGAAGGGTCCACACTTGCGAGAGTGTTACGCCGGTGCTCAGTAGAGGGGAACATATTCACGAATGCGAGGCGAGCGGAGCGGGCCCAAAAAAAAGCCTGAGAGCCCGTTAGCCGAACGATGAGGCTGGTCCTACATCATTCTAATTTGTCACTGGAGCAAACACCCGATGCTTCCTTTATATGCTCGAGCAGATCACTTCCGAAGTACCAAAACAGTCTGCAAAACATTGCCCATACTGTGTGATCATTTTCGAATGATCGATTGCATGCTACTGCACTCGTTAACAGCAACCAAGTGATGGGAGCCACCACACATATAGCTTGTTCATTCGAATGGTGCTTTCCACGCAATGGTTAGTTCCGCGGTTCTCAATGGAGCGTGATGAGACGCCTACCACAGTCATTTTCATTGATTCCAGTGCCCATATCCAATATACTTTATCCAGTCGGATAAACACGCTCTAGCAGACATTGTGCGTTTTACTGAATCTACCGGTATTGGTGTTTTACTGAATCTGTTATCCAGCGAAAACATATCCGCGGATATGCGAGCCCACTCATCTCTCTAGAGGATATCTTTTCCCGGTTGATTTCCACTTGAAAATAATCCATGATCTACTTAATCTTCATTTCGTTTTTTCTCTCACCGAGACACCGCACTTGCGCTAAGAAACGAGCATTTGGATGGATGGGTCACATTAGATAGCAGAGTGAATAAAAGTAGCTGATAAGTCTAGCACCTCGCTCCAGTGATAACTTAACTGAGGCGCTGGCCGGTAGGTGGAGTGCACCGTCTAAATAAAAAAGACTGTAGTTATACCGTGTACAAGGGCATATGAGGGATGCGCCAGGATTACACTTCTATGTGCGATAATTTCTTTCACATTGGACTTAAATATGATTGATTTATTGCGTCTTATTTACAACGCTACGGATACAAATTCAGATAGAATACGAGTTCTGATGAGAATTAAAATATGTGAGCGAAGCGAGCGTTGAGGGAAGTTTAGAAGTCTCGTGGGAGGTTTGGAAGTCCCGCGTGAGCTGGACGGCCAGACCATTACACAGAATATAGCAAAACCAAAAATTGGTCAAACCTTCCAACTTCTGCTATACAACCTCGCTAGCAGACGTATTTTAGTAGCATCATTTGACTCCGTGCATTTGTGCATAAGCTATGAAAGAAGAGGATAGAGTTTATCAACTGCATTAATCCAGTTACTTTTTTTGAATACGGCTACATGGGCAAATTCATCACATTCTTGCAACACCTTTGACTTCCCATATCTGCATCCGTTACCACAACTATGAAGTGTGGCTTGCACTTCTGGTCAGCAGAGAGCCTTGAACAGCAGGCAAAAAGTAAGCCAATTGCGGAAAAAGTGCAGGTTTTTGTTTTTTTTTTCTGCTCGCTTCATGTAACTGCTGCATGGTTTGCCTAAAAATATGGAGTGCGACTTTCAGCTGTCACAAAAAATATCACTGCTCAATGTGTTATTGGTTGTTCACATCGCATTTAAGAAGCCTCAAAGTCTTGTTTCAAATGCTATCTAGCCGCAGCACCATATTGGATGAGAACCACATACTAAGAAAAAAATAGCTACCTTATTAATGGTATCACTTGCTTTTTGCCACACCATTTTGGCAACCACCATGTTTACGGTGTTTGCAGCTACGGGCTACAAAATGAGTCTCAAACAAAGCAACATTTCATGGAGGAGGAACTGAGAAGCTGCATTGTCTGTGATATCATCAGTAGCTATGTAAACCATTCAGTGTCACTGATACTGTTCATGGGAATTATTGGTTCCTGTGCTCACAAAAAAAAAACACCACGAACTTATTCCCCAACCCAATACATGAACTCACTCTGTGTTTACAGCAATATTAGTGAGGAAACCGTAGGCGGTTGGGAAGCACCCAACAGCTAGAAAATGGTCGTCATGAAAGAGCAGAGTAAAAGCAGCGAGTGTACTGCAACAACTACAGGGGCTTCGACCCTTTTGCCACCGCGGCGATTCACGACAACAAATTACAGTAAGCGGCAAAAGGTTTCGCCTCTCCACTTGACCATGGGTAATCGCTCTATAGTAAAATGTTAAGCGTTTTCAGCTCTTCGCAAGTCGTGAATGTACGTCATCCACAGCACAACAAGGTGCATGTGGAGATTTCTTCCCGAGAATAGTCGCCACCGTGTTTCGCCACAAATTAGATCACTAGCGAATGTTGGGAGCTCAAGCCACTCCAGTACCACAAAGGTTTTGCTTGGTCCACGGTGCAGGAGACAATATGCTCTTGTGTCGTGTTTTACAAAACCAGTAGAATAACAATTGCTATGAGGACAGAAACTCAATTGGGACGTTGTACAATATTACGTTCAATCTGTTGAGGTAGCCGACTTCAAATCTATTTCGATTTGGGGAGGCAAAGCTTTCTCGTTGGTGCATGGACTCTCAGTACGCAATGTTCTCGGAGATGGAAATTAGGATCTTCACAAAGAAAATATTCATTGCTGTCTACAGTAAGTATTATATAATCTTGGTCTAGTAGTAGTCTGCTGGATGAAATTGAGATAAAAACGGAATACAATCCAGAAACTCAGAGAGGATTTTTCCGCCTACCTAATGGATCATAAGCCCTTACTTCCTTTCAATGATTGGAAAAAAACATTCAGTGGAAAGAACTGCATGAACAACGGCACTAGACCAAAAATTTACCAATAGAAAGCAGCTGCAATGGAAGTGATTTCACTAGTGAGCAAACCGTAAGTGATGGACTTCGGCCATTTCCCTTTGATGTATGTCTTGATTAGTTGGAGGAGGCGATCGTTGGTTGTTGCCTCTTTGATTTCATCAGCCGTGACTGGTAAGGCTCGTATTGTATTGATGAATACGTGCTGGATGTCCGCATCCACTGATATAGCTGCGATGACTCGATCCTCATCGGTTGTCGGCTGGGATGCGATGAGTCTGGAGAGTGCGTCTGCCTGTCCTATGCTTGTGGTAGATCGGTACTGAATACTGAAATCGTATCCTAAGAGTATTGTTGCCCACCTTTGGAGTCGATTTGCAGTGTAGACCGGGATCCCTTTCTTCGAGCCAAATATTGCTAGAAGTGGCTTGTGATCCGTCAGGAGTGTGAACTTGCGTCCATGCAGCATCTTTTGGAACTTCTGTATGGATCCTATGGTGTAGGATGACTGCACCGATTCCATAGTGCAAGTCCTTCTTTCTCAATTTGGCTGTAGTTCTTCTCGGCTGGTAGAAGTGAGCGAGAAGCGTGGGCGATTGCTTTCCCCGATCCATTGGAATATCGGTGTAGGATGACTGCACCGATTCCATAGTTGTATGCATCTGCGGCGACTACGATTTCTTGCCTGGGATCGTAGTGGGCCAGAAGTAAGTCGGAAGCGAGCATTTGCTTCGCTTTGTTGAAACTGTCATCGCACGTCTTTGTCATTTCGAATTTGGTATTCTTTTTGAGGAGGGTGTCCAGGAGCGCGAAGAACGTGCATCTCCTTCACAAACTTCCCGTAGTAGCTCAGGAGTCCGAGGAATGAGCGGAGTTGTGCAACGTCCTTTGGGGCTGGCATTCGCTGGATTGCATCAATTTTGGATGGGTCCGGTCGCCGACCATCCTTGTCGATGATGTATCCAAGGTAAGTTACGTTACGAAATTGTTGTTACGAAATTGCACTTGTCTAGGCGTACGTGCAGCTCACTGTCGGCGATTCGTTTGAAGACGGCGTTGAGATTGTGCTGATGTTCCTCAACTGAGCGTCCAACTACGATGACGTCGTCTAGGTACGCGACTACTCCTTGATGACCGGCCAGTGTGGTGTCCATGATTTGTTGAAAAATGGCAGGAGCCGACTTGACTCCGAAAGGTAGCCGGTTGTACTGGTAGAGTCCTCGGTGTGTATTGATCGTTAGTAGCTGTCTTGATTGGTCGTCCACCTTGATTTGGAGATACGCGTCGGCTAAGCCGATGTGGGTGAAGTAGCGACCTCCGTTCAGCGTTGCAAATGTGTCCTCTGGAAGAGGAAGTGGGTATTGGTGGAGATCCAGTGCGTCGTTGAGGCCTGTGGAGAAGTCTGCGCATATGCGTAATGATCCGTTCGAATTCTTGACGATAACGATTGGTGCTGCCCAATCTGAGTAGTTTACCTTCGAGATGATTCCAATTGATTCGAGTCGGTCGAGCTCCTTGTCAACCACATGTTGAGCGGCGTAGGGGACAGGGCGCTTGGGGCGGAAAACTGGTTTAGCTCCGGGTTTGAGCTGTAGAGTCGCCGACGACATCTTGTAGAGACCGAGCTTATCGCTGAATGCATGTGGATAGTCTCGTTGTAGTTGTTTTGCTACATTGTTGTTTGTCTGGTCGGCGATACTGGAATTGACTTCTGCTTGCTGACCTGGATCTGTGCTCGGGAGACAATCCATGAGGGCATAGATTCCCATTTTTGCGATCCATTCTGCTCCAAGTAGGTTTGACGGAGTGTTGGCTACATAGAAAGTTCCTTGGGCTGAGGCATCATGGAAGCTGTAGGTGCATTGTCGTTGTCCTAGCAGCTGGATACGATCTCCTGAGGCGCTGTGAGCGATGAGCGATGGAGGCTTGAGCTCCGGTTCGCCGATGCGTTGCCAGGTTTCTTTATTAATCACTGTCAGGTCCGATGCACTGTCGACCTGGAAGTTGATGGGTTGATCGTCCACTTTAACTGTAGCGTACCGTCGATACTGATTGCAGTTGATACTTGAGACCGTGAAGATTGCGTCCGATCGTACCGTCTGCCTTGTTGAGCGACCATTTGGACGGGAGGGGCGCTGTCGTTTGGATCAGCGTTTGTATGAGTTGCAGTATCTTTCTTTGTGTCCGATAGTTCGGCAGCGGGAACATTTATGATGTCGATAAGGCAGTCTTTGATGAAATGCATCTCTCCACAGAACCAGCATGCAGACGGAGGTAACCTGGGTGGTATTTCTGGTTGAGTTGCTTGAGCGTTGGTCTTGGAATTGACCTTCTGCTGTCCTTGTCGGGAGGAAAGGAACTGTTTCACTGAATGAACAGCTGGGCTGCCGTTTTCGATCATCTTCGTGTCGTGGCGAAGGTTCAGCAGGCGTTTGCATTCTTCAGCCAGGATCTGGATGGTGCAGTTGGGATCCGACTCGATTTTATCGAGGAACTTGAGTCGGATGAAAGCGTCTTCGCTTGACTGGAGACCACACACGAAAATGAGGCATTTGAACTGGTTTTCGTTGCATTCTGCTAACTTGAATTTGGTGCACTCCCGATTGACTCGTCCTGCATAGGTGGCAAAGTCGTCTTTGGGATCTTTGGCGAGTTTCAAGCAGGTATAGCGTGTACTGAATAGTGACTGTTGTGGGCCAAACAGATCCTTGAGGGTACTGATGGCGTCATCGAACTTCACTTCTTGTGGGGTCTGTGGTAGGATGTAGTTCACATACTTCTCGTACGAGGGAGCATCAAGTTTGTGCAGGAGAAGGCGGACACGGGTAGCTTCATCCAGTGATTTGGCATCCACTGTGAAGATGTCGGCATGACGGCGGTGCTTCAAAGGTGAGGTCCGCTTCGGGATCGCAGCAGAACTGTACGATCCGTCCCGCCAGCGTGTCAAACTTCTTTGCTGGATCTGTTTCAGAGGTTGAGTGAGTGAGTGCGGCCAGTAGTCTTTGAAACTGTTCCTCGGAAATCATCGTCACTTCTTCGTCGCTCTTCTTGGTTGCTTCTTCTTCTTGGCTCCTGATCGCCACTGTTGTGTAGACGGTGCCGGTGGGTAGAGTTTATTGCCGCACGCAATTAATTAATTGAACCATACTCGGATGACCCCTTTATATACAGGGGGGGGGCCATAAGTTATTGTACAACGTTTGCTCATTTATTTCTCCACCAGCAACACATGGATTATCCTGCTCTTTTCGCTGCCGAATAGAGCAGGGATCAAAGTATCTTACAGTTAAAACCCGGTTTCCCGGGAGAGTTTTGCTTTGGAGCAGTTGGACTTAGAACAGGTTTTTGAAAAAAGCGGGTTGATGTGGAAATTTTTTACGAAAAATCCACCAAATCTCTAAAGTGGGGTGTACTGCTTAGATGCATCTTAAAGAGCAAAGAATGCTCTTTCTAAAAATATCAAACTGTTTTTGTGGCTGTTTTGCTCGGAAATTGCGGGCAGAGTTAGTGCATTTTGCGGCACCGAAAGTCTGCAATGAATGTTTCCGATAAACTTTTTTCGTTATCTTGGAAGTATCCAGGAGGTTTTTGTGATCAAAAGATAGAGCAAATCCAGCTCTATTAAACAGTGCCTAGTGCGGCAAAAAATATTTTACTACTGCGGAGAAATGGGCCAGCAAACGTTGTACAATAACTTATGGCCCCCCCCCCCTGTATTATGTTGGGTCAAAGTACATCACACAGACAAGCATAAACATCAGGAATCAAAGTTCAACATAAACATCGGGGTTCAAAGTTCATATCTAACCAAGATCATTACTACTGTCAAGATCGCTTAGACAAGGTTGTTGCGGTCATTAGTCAACCATAGGCTCAGAAGAGTAGGAGAAGTTGTCATGGATCAAGCTGTGGATGTTTGAGATGAAAGGAATGGTCGCAATCCCAAGGGAGACGCTGAGGGATTGAAAGGACTGACGAAGTGTCAAAGTGATATTTCTTGAATTTTTGTTTGAGCAGTTGCTACATCATGCATGTCATTACTGCCCTCGACTCCAAGGAACAAAAAATAGGAATGCTTCAAACCCTCGACTTTCTTCCTAGCAGTCCATTATCGTTCCCACTCGGCCACTCCATCGCTGAGTGAGTGCAGGGACACATAGAATGATGTGATGGGATTTCTATTTCCTGGAGCCGCGGGCAATAATGAAAGACATTGTGTAGTGCCTACTCAAACAGAGATTCAAGCCAGATAGGTTTTATTCCGATCTGCGAGCCGAGCCTCTTGCACCTCCCTCGTCAGTCTTGAAATATACGGAAATCAGAGAACGAAAGAAAGTACACTACAATAGATGCTTACACGTCTTCTCTTGGAAGTGGCCGCTCCTATACTACATTGACTAGTTACTCAGAATCTCTCAACAGTCTGAATGTAAACCTTGAGCTACCCTCGAGCGCTCTATGTTTCCCCACATAGTCTTTGTTTTCGGGTTCCAAAGAATGAAACTAAATTGAAAGCAATGTGCAACTGACTCAGCTAACCTGTGACAAAATGAAGGTTTTTTTTTGAGGAAACCAATTCTTTAGCAGCAGCTGGTCGCCTCGACACTATCAAAATTCATCGGCATTCTTCGACTAGACCTACTTCGAAGGAAAGGAGAAACTCTAAAGAAACTAAGCGTCGATGTACGATTCAGTTGTTTTTCAACGTCCCATTAGCAGTATTACATGTATAATATGTACTAAAATTTAGATTTTCTTACTCATTTGAATTCTGCGAGTTGAAAAACGTTATCTAATCTCACGAAGCTGTTCGGCTATGGACAACTGTTGTGATCCAGTACTAGATCCCTACCAACAGTACATTGAAGTGGAACCGTCGGATGTGCCTTGTCTGTTGATTGTCACCTGATCGCTGTAATTGCATTTCACTGCATTTCACCAAAACAACTGCATTTGTTGCAACAGATTGCAATTTGATCAATCCCATTACATTCCTGCAAATCAGTGTATTTAATGCTTTGTTTTTTATTGGAACCATCGAACCCAAACTTGATGTACTTCTCAACCAGTAAACTGCAGTATGTGAATGCACCGCATTTGTTGCTGCATTAGCTCAGCCAATGTTGCTTAATTAATCAAAAATCGCCTAAAACCGAGCTATATCGATGCAAGGTATCCGTGTATACGAAGAGCTATTGAGTTTCATACAAGGAGAGTTATTCAGCCTTAATTTAGTTTTCCTGGTTGAAAACTGCACAAACTACTCGTTGTATCGCCAGGGCGAACGGTGCTACGACTATGCATGCCAGTGCTATGGACCTTTTTCCTCTCACCATTATCCTACTGTATGTCTTTCTTCCTCGCTTCAGATCCAATCCTGTGACAGCAGCAGATTGCTGGTCTGGAGCATGCTGAAATCACCTTCCAAAATTTGGCGAATCCTTGCGACCTCATCACTGGATTGTCGGAAAGGATCTACCAAATTGAACGGTTGTTAAACTATGAAAAATTGTGTCTGAGCCGTGTTACAACACTTTGAACTGGTGTCTCCATTTTGACAATAAATTTCGCAATAACCTAATGAAGGAATTATTGAGGTAGTGACGTGGGAACGCGCCTCGAAGTTTTGACGTCTTTACGAGTGTGTTCCCGAACTATTCTTGTCAAGAATTGGTGCTACCTCAAAGAGCCATTCACGTAGAATTTTTGCTATGCAGATAATTAAAATTACTTCACTACTAATTTTCAAAGAGATTCATGTCATGATCGACCGAATTCTTCGAATTTTCGTACACTGCTTTTAATGTCGTTAAAGAGCGCTCGAAAAGCGGTTTTCTGGCAGTCCAACATGGAATCAAGTATATTATCCTGATCAGCTTCACTGGAGATTCTTTTCATGCGAAAGTCTCAAGTCGATCATGAGGTGGGACAGTCACTTTAAGGAAGCTAAAACAGTCGCAATACTCACATGCGGTTTGCTCAAAAGAGTCTAATTTTATGTGGAAGCATGCACATGATGTGGTTGTGTCCTTGTGGTTGGCGCTCACCTTCGCGACGTCCCCATTCGCGTCCGTTCATACTTTTGCTATTCCGAAATCACGCGATGGCTGATGCTCATTGCGTGCGCTAGCAGGCACGAAGCAGAGACTTAGTAAACGTTCCTTGGCCGTATTTGTGAACATTTCTTGTTGGGTTGCGGCCCACCCGCTCTTCTAGATCTCACAGATTTTCCTGCCAAAAATGGAAGTGCTTCCTCTGAGCGATTTGCCTCTGTCAGTTTTGTCAATTAATGATGAAGAAAGTAAGATATATGACTTTTTTCTGGAGAAACTTGTTCAGTCTAGGTCAGCGGAATGCTCGGTACCTCCCACGTTCACGAATATCACCACCAGGCTAGAACATACCGGTGCCCCCTCCTCCATCTGTTTCGGCCGCCTTTAACTTCGCTAGCCGTCGCCCCTCTCATATTCCAGCCATATCCTCGGCACCATCGTCTCGTGATGGACTCAACCTCCTTTCCACCAAGTGGAATGGACGTCTCAAATTTTGGCAGGCAGTCAGAAACTTTCAAAATTCCCTTGAGAGAGCTCTCAGCTCTATGATTTTCATCGACAATTTTTCACGATAACAAGTATTGTCCAGCGGCAACTTGGAAAACCAAATTTTCGCGCCACCCCATCTTGGTTGTGAGCTACCAGAGCGATAACCATGGAGTTGATTAAGAGATTTCATGCTCTCACGAGGTCAACTCCAGTAATGACTGCTTCTGAACAAGATTACAATGTTAACAACTTCCAGTTATTCCGCCGATACTATGTATTTCCGGGAAGACTCGGGATGATACGGGCAGTATTCACCCTTTTGGGTGGGATATTACAGTTCGTTCAACCGGTAGTGAGTGTTGGTGAAGGGGCGATGGGCTGATTAGCGGCTGATTTCAATCAATATTCACCATGTTTGATGGTGCACAATCACACCGCTCATTTTTAGTTCGTGAATGCAGCAATAATCATTCTTTTCCCCGTGCTCTATATCGGTTTTCTTCTCGTTTTACTTACAAATTTTCTTGACTATCCCGAATGCGCTCAGCAGAGAAAAAGTTCTGCATTCACTCCCACATGAATTAAATCTTCTTCTCATTCCCATTCTATTATAGGGCAACAGTGCAATATTGTTACTGAGTTTTCTCAAGTTTAAACATGATAGGTATTATTGCACTGCTGTGAACAAAATAAAATGTGAAAATTGCAGCTTGCGATAAAGCGAGGTGGTGCAACAACGTGGAGATTTTGGATGAATCCGTTCAGAAGCGATTGATTGAATATAGTTAAAAATTTTATTCTCCCCAACCTAACGTCTTGCTACAATATACAATGTCTAGCAAAACAACTGAGATGCAAGGGAGAGAGAATCGACGTTGTGTCGCAAGAATGAAGCCTTTGGTCATTTTCCTGGAATATTTGGCTTGAGTATGAGCATACAGCAGATATTTGAAAAGCATTGCCCTAACTGTTAGGGTAGATAAACTCCATATTGTCAAGTTCGCAGTCCTCTGCTTTCACACAGGCGCCATTATTGTTTCTGAGGAATCCATCTCTGCATACGCAATCGCCATGACACACACGTATTAGGCATTCCTTAAAATTGGCCGGAGAAATCCACATTTTAGTTTTTGAGAAAGCCAGCGTTTCCGACACTTCTTATCAACATCGTACCACAGGTTTCTCGTCGTCTTTCTCCTCAGTTCCGTCATATTTGCACTTGGGATCGCACTCCTTTCTATTGCACTCATCATACCTTTCATTTTCACCACAGCTTGGTTCTACAATGTTAGTAACATAAACCAGCGATGTTCCAGTCAACATGAAAAGCTAATGGTTCAGAAATGCAACTGTTTTCCTATTCTATCTTTTCTTTTAACCTAAGAAAGTGAAGTTACATGAACTCATTTGCATTACACTGCGATACCAGGAGCAACATTATCTGAAAAAAGTTTGTATTTTTGTACAAAACAAATAATTTAGAATGAGAGTGTTTAGAAATTGCACACGGGTGCAGAGCTCACAAGGGGAAGATATCAGAATTCTAGCCACTTCTAACAAGACTTCATATGCAATTCGTGCGTTGATCGCGAATCCGTTTGCTTCGTCTGCTGCAGAGCACACTTCGATTTGATACGATTGTTTAAGGTGGCCACCCCCCTTGGAGTGTTCTGCCCAAAAGGAGAGTGGCGAAACCATTCAAAACTGTCCGCATGAATGAGTTTAATTGGAACCACCAAATTTGCTTAGACTGAGGTAGAATCTCGCGATGTTTCAACACATTTGGGACAATCGACGTCTTGGAGCGTTGTGACACGTTGGACCAAGGCGAAATTCTTGTTCATTTCTCCCACCATGTAATAATGGATTTTACATTTAAACAAGTGCTCCGACTCGCCTCCGGCGAGTCTCGCACTTGCCCGCTTCGCGGGACCTTGGTACTCAGCTACCTTTACATTCCATCCGTCAAAACGGATGAAGCATACAGTTGCGAAGCTCGCCGTGAGCGAGTCGGAGCACTTGTTGTATATAATTGATGTTTGCATCATTCTTTCGTTAAATGTGTCCAGATGATTCACTCATAATCGATCGAAACGTAGCGCACTCGGAAAGGAGTGAATATTTGCGCGATTCAACTTTACATAGCCCCAAAATCTTCAAAAAAATTTGGCTGAAACTTCACGAAGGGGGGTTATTCGAGGTGCTGAACACGAACATCGTATAAATTTTGCACGACAACCCCATTTTTCAATGGTTACGGTAGATGTAGTGTAGATATGGTACTTCGAGGAAGAAACACACATCGCACATGAAACCTATACCGTTCGACTCAGAATTGTGCCCTTCGCCGCGCTAAAAATCATTGTCATTTAAGAGAAGCGCCTTCGCCGCGCTTCTCTTAAATGACAATGATTTTTGCACGGCACAATTCTGAGTCGAACGTTATAGGCTTCATGTGTGTTTGTCCTCTGGATCGTGAGATATAAGCGATTACAGACAAACACACAAACGGATGAGTTTTCCTATATAGTGGTGGGGATAGGGGGCCAAAAATCGATAAAATCGTTTTTCTCGGAAACGGCAAAAGACCCTGACGTTGCACAGGAGGGCACAATTCTGGGTCGAACGGTATAGGTTTCATGTGTGTTTGTCCTCTGGATCGTGAGATTTAAGCGGTTACAGACAAACACACAAACAGTGATGGGGATAGGGGGCCAAAAATCGATAAAATCGTTTTTCTCGGAAACGGCAAAAGACCCTGACGTTGCACAGGAGGGCACAATTCTGAGTCGAACGGTATAGGTTTCATGTGTGTTTGTCCTCTAGATCGTGAGATATAAGCGATTACAGACAAACACACAAACAGATGAGTTTTCCTATATAGTGATGGGGATAGGGGGCCAAAAATCGATAAAATCGTTTTTCTCGGAAACGGCAAAAGACCCTGACGTTGCACAGGAGGGCACAATTCTGGGTCGAGCGGTATAGGTTTCATGTGTGTTTGTCCTCTGGATCGTGAGATTTAAGCGATTACAGACAAACACACAAACAGTGATGGGGATAGGGGGCCAAAAATCGATAAAATCGTTTTTCTCGGAAACGGCAAAAGACCCTGACGTTGCACAGGAGGGCACAATTCTGAGTCGAGCGGTATAGGTTTCATGTGTGTTTGTCCTCTGGATCGTGAGATTTAAGCGATTACAGACAAACACACAAACAGTGATGGGGATAGGGGGCCAAAAATCGATAAAATCGTTTTTCTCGGAAACGGCAAAAGACCCTGACGTTGCACAGGAGGGCACAATTCTGGGTCGAGCGGTATAGGTTTCATGTGTGTTTGTCCTCTGGATCGTGAGATTTAAGCGGTTACAGACAAACACACAAACAGTGATGGGGATAGGGGGCCAAAAATCGATAAAATCGTTTTTCTCGGAAACGGCAAAAGACCCTGACGTTGCACAGGAGGGCACAATTCTGAGTCGAACGGTATAGGTTTCATGTGTGTTTGTCCTCTAGATCGTGAGATATAAGCGATTACAGACAAACACACAAACAGATGAGTTTTCCTATATAGTGATGGGGATAGGGGGCCAAAAATCGATAAAATCGTTTTTCTCGGAAACGGCAAAAGACCCTGACGTTGCACAGGAGGGCACAATTCTGGGTCGAGCGGTATAGGTTTCATGTGTGTTTGTCCTCTGGATCGTGAGATTTAAGCGATTACAGACAAACACACAAACAGTGATGGGGATAGGGGGCCAAAAATCGATAAAATCGTTTTTCTCGGAAACGGCAAAAGACCCTGACGTTGCACAGGAGGGCACAATTCTGAGTCGAGCGGTATAGGTTTCATGTGTGTTTGTCCTCTGGATCGTGAGATTTAAGCGATTACAGACAAACACACAAACAGTGATGGGGATAGGGGGCCAAAAATCGATAAAATCGTTTTTCTCGGAAACGGCAAAAGACCCTGACGTTGCACAGGAGGGCACAATTCTGGGTCGAACGGTATAGGTTTCATGTGTGTTTGTCCTCTGGATCGTGAGATTTAAGCGATTACAGACAAACACACAAACAGTGATGGGGATAGGGGGCCAAAAATCGATAAAATCGTTTTTCTCGGAAACGGCAAAAGACCCTGACGTTGCACAGGAGGGCACAATTCTGAGTCGAACGTTATAGGTTTCATGTGTGTTTGTCCTCTGGATCGTGAGATTTAAGCGGTTACAGACAAACACACAAACGGATGAGTTTTCCTATATAGTGTGGGGATAGGGGGCCAAAAATCGATAAAATCGTTTTTCTCGGAAACGGCAAAAGACCCTGACGTTGCACAGGAGGGCACAATTCTGGGTCGAACGGTATAGGTTTCATGTGTGTTTGTCCTCTGGATCGTGAGATTTAAGCGGTTACAGACAAACACACAAACAGTGATGGGGATAGGGGGCCAAAAATCGATAAAATCGTTTTTCTCGGAAACGGCAAAAGACCCTGACGTTGCACAGGAGGGCACAATTCTGAGTCGAGCGGTATAGGTTTCATGGGTGTTTGTCCTCTGGATCGTGAGATTTAAGCGATTACAGACAAACACACAAACAGATGAGTTTTCCTATATAGTGATGGGGATAGGGGGCCAAAAATCGATAAAATCGTTTTTCTCGGAAACGGCAAAAGACCCTGACGTTGCACAGGAGGGCACAATTCTGAGTCGAGCGGTATAGGTTTCATGTGTGTTTGTCCTCTGGATCGTGAGATTTAAGCGATTACAGACAAACACACAAACAGTGATGGGGATAGGGGGCCAAAAATCGATAAAATCGTTTTTCTCGGAAACGGCAAAAGACCCTGACGTTGCACAGGAGGGCACAATTCTGAGTCGAACGGTATAGGTTTCATGTGTGTTTGTCCTCTGGATCGTGAGATTTAAGCGATTACAGACAAACACACAAACAGTGATGGGGATAGGGGGCCAAAAATCGATAAAATCGTTTTTCTCGGAAACGGCAAAAGACCCTGACGTTGCACAGGAGGGCACAATTCTGGGTCGAACGGTTTAGGTTTCATGTGTGTTTGTCCTCTGGATCGTGAGATATAAGCGATTACAGACAAACACACAAACTGATGGGTTTTACTATATAGTGATGGGGATAGGGGGCCAAAAATCGATAAAATCGTTTTTCTCGGAAACGGCAAAAGACCCTGACGTTGCACAGGAGGGCACAATTCTGGGTCGAACGGTATAGGTTTCATGTGTGTTTGTCCTCTGGATCGTGAGATTTAAGCGATTACAGACAAACACACAAACAGTGGGGGATAGGGGGCCAAAAATCGATAAAATCGTTTTCCTCGGAAACGGCAAAAGACCCTGACGTTGCACAGGAGGGCACAATTCTGGGTCGAACGGTATAGGTTTCATGTGTGTTTGTCCTCTGGATCGTGAGATTTAAGCGATTACAGACAAACACACAAACAGGGATGGGGATAGGGGGCCAAAAATCGATAAAATCGTTTTTCTCGGAAACGGCAAAAGACCCTGATGTTGCACAGGAGGGCACAATTCTGGGTCGAACGGTATAGGTTTCATGTGTGTTTGTCCTCTGGATCGTGAGATTTAAGCGATTACAGACAAACACACAAACTGATGAGTTTTACTATATAGTGATGGGGATAGGGGGCCAAAAATCGATAAAATCGTTTTTCTCGGAAACGGCAAAAGACCCTGACGTTGCACAGGAGGGCACAATTCTGGGTCGAACGGTATAGGTTTCATGTGTGTTTGTCCTCTGGATCGTGAGATTTAAGCGATTACAGACAAACACACAAACAGTGATGGGGATAGGGGGCCAAAAATCGATAAAATCGTTTTTCTCGGAAACGGCAAAAGACCCTGACGTTGCACAGGAGGGCACAATTCTGGGTCGAACGGTATAGGTTTCATGTGTGTTTGTCCTCTGGATCGTGAGATTTAAGCGATTACAGACAAACACACAAACAGTGATGGGGATAGGGGGCCAAAAATCGATAAAATCGTTTTTCTCGGAAACGGCAAAAGACCCTGACGTTGCACAGGAGGGCACAATTCTGGGTCGAACGGTATAGGTTTCATGTGTGTTTGTCCTCTGGATCGTGAGATTTAAGCGATTACAGACAAACACACAAACAGTGATGGGGATAGGGGGCCAAAAATCGATAAAATCGTTTTTCTCGGAAACGGCAAAAGACCCTGACGTTGCACAGGAGGGCACAATTCTGGGTCGAACGGTATAGGTTTCATGTGTGTTTGTCCTCTGGATCGTGAGATATAAGCGATTACAGACAAACACACAAACTGATGAGTTTTACTATATAGTGATGGGGATAGGGGGCCAAAAATCGATAAAATCGTTTTTCTCGGAAACGGCAAAAGACCCTGACGTTGCACAGGAGGGCACAATTCTGGGTCGAACGGTATAGGTTTCATGTGTGTTTGTCCTCTGGATCGTGAGATTTAAGCGATTACAGACAAACACACAAACAGTGATGGGGATAGGGGGCCAAAAATCGATAAAATCGTTTTTCTCGGAAACGGCAAAAGACCCTGACGTTGCACAGGAGGGCACAATTCTGGGTCGAACGGTATAGGTTTCATGTGTGTTTGTCCTCTGGATCGTGAGATATAAGCGATTACAGACAAACACACAAACTGATGAGTTTTACTATATAGTGATGATGAAGACAGTAGGAATGATATTGTTGCGTATAATAGTGCATTGTTACACATATTTATTGATATTCTGGTTGTATTGTGTATCGACTATTATTATCTTATTTTTATAGGCAATTGACCAATGGATGATAAAAACGAATATCAATCATTGATTAATAATACCAATAATATTGACAATTCCTCAATTGAGCTCAATAAGTGTAACAATTACCAAAAAATACAGATTAGACACATAATTGACTATTTTTTCCACCAGATGTCATTGCTGCACTTTCCTTTGCTGCTCAAATGCGAGGGTCAAAGTAAATGGTCGAATTTACCAAGAAAAAATCTTTTTATTGCATCTGGAGAATATTGACTGCTTACAGTTCCTATTTCGAAATATCACAATAGTTGTCAGCAGTGGATGTCATGAAAATATCCTGCGTCGGAACGGGTGTCTTGTGCCTTTTGTTTGAGATTAACGAGAACTCATTTTCCTCACTTTCCTGTGCTTTTTGGCAAACCCTTTTTTATGTTAGAAAAAGAACTACAGAACAGGGCTATTACAGCGAAATACTCAATGGAGATACGACTGAGAATAACTCCTCTCCGAATCCAAACGAGGCGATACAAACGAGGACCATCAAGATGGAAGTGGTGAATTTGGAAATGGAACGCAATAGCTCTGTTCGAAAGCAATTTACGTCAATATTACGTAGGGCAAAGAAAGAATTTTCTCCGACACTCATCTTTTTCTGAAATTCCGGCCGAATAGCTCAATCCCAAGCTAAGTTATGGTGAAAAGTTCCGCCTTCAACATGCCACTGATCATATCCTTTCACCGCGACTGTGTAGTGCAATTTTATGTATGTTTCGCAATATACATAAAATGAACCTATCAGCATTTTCGAAATTAATATTTAACAATTTTTTTAAATCAAACGTGACACAGTATGCCTGCCGTAGCTCACAACGTTGATCACACGGTACGAAATGGTACACCCACCCACGTAAAGTTTCAAGCGATTCTTATCTCGGAATCCCCATTTTTGACGATGGACCCACCGGTGGATCCCTTGGTCCATGATCGCCGCGAAGATGGGACCTACCCGTGGGTCCCACTGTCGTTAATGTGTTAACAAGGGCGGGCAGAGAACCTCATGCCTCTTTGCAGAGGTGTTCGCAAGAAGCAGGGAACAGGATTCATGTAAAGTGTTAAAAAATGCACATGACAGTGTGTATATCGTCACAAGTGGCTAAACCACCGCCCAACCCCATGATCATTTTTGAGGTTTCCCCATGGAAAGAATCTCAAGTAGCTGCTGGTCAGAATCGTTACTGTGATTCCCTGCAAACATCCAAAAAAAGCGATTTCGAGCATAGTTCTCGTAGAGCCTGTGGGTTGAGCCAATGTGGGATTGCATGGTTTTCACAGCAGGTACTCCTTTGCTCGTCACGTCTGTGCGCAGTTTTTAGTCTGACAGGGAGAGGCTCGGGTGCCCCAAGAAAAGTGCGAAATTCCACAAAAGTTGCAGCTCGTTGCGATTCTCACCCCGACAGCCCTTTAATTAGAGGTGCGAGGCAGGAGCTGGTAGGAAATATATCGTATCTCATTAATTGACTACAGCCTAAGCCCCACCAATCCCCCACCCCCCTGCCGCTGTGCCGCGTGCGATCATCGCTTCGCGATATATGGCTTAATATGAAAATTTTGAGGGGAAATTGCAAGGGAAAGTTAAGGGAAGGCTAGGCGACATTTCCAAGAGCACCATATCAAGTAGTAGAGCCTAATTAATTTTTTGTTTTGAGCTATAAGTTCAGATATAATTCACAATGTACAATTTATGCATTTAAAAAATAAATCTTGTGGAATTTCTTCTATTTGAGGGGCACAGATGCGGAGTGCCTTTTCGCTAAAAGCTATATTTGTCCCATCTTCTAAAACATATTCTAGGTGTTTTAGGGGATTTGTCTCTTATACTCGCGTCGCGGACGCCGCACGCGGCCACTTTGAGATTGGGCTGGGTTGAGGGCGGGCCTGGTGAAGCGACAGCTTAAGCAACCCTTAGTAAGCAGCGGCTATCTCTGTCTCAGCTAGTTTTCGGGGTGAGAAACGCCACTCAGCCCAAAAGTTGCGCTACCGGGAGTGAATTGCCTTGGTTCACTCTCTCTCTCTCTCGACACCACTCCACCTCAGTGTTTAGGCATGAGGAAGGATCCCCAGCAGATGCTGATCAAAATGGTATGCGTGCTTTCGTGCAAAACTACCGAAAAGCCCGTGTTCGTTTGCAGGGATTACGTACTTCAGGGAAAAATTAATTGATGATCCGCCCTCTACATGTTTATTAAATAAGAATGGATAAGTGGAGGACTCAGAGTTTTCTATAGCTTCACTGAACTTGAAGTATTATATCAAGCCTTTCACTTTTTTATGATATTCGTGGTTGTTCGACTGCGATCTTGAGCTTCGTTCGGTTTTCACAAGCACTAACTCGATGCTTAAGGGCAGCACCCATGGAAATTTTCGACTTGGAAAACTCAGCGTATTCCAAAGGTATTAAAGGTGCTGAACACTTGCATAAAGTCGAAACTTTCTGACAGCACCAAAAACGCTGACTTTAGATGCTCATGACCAGGTTAGGTGTAGCAGCCATGGTCGAGTTGCCCGAGCCATGCGATGGGGATTGATATCGGAAGATCGATAATGCGGTTTTTTTCACCAGTTGCATATTTGCGCAATCAGTTAATTGTTCTGAACTACAGCCCTTCTACACCTCATCAAGATAGATAACCACTGGAAAATATGTAGCATCTAGCAAAGAAGTCACTAAGAAATCAAAACATCAGGAAACCTTCTAGTGGAGAAAAATTTGGAGAAAATTGAAATTTCAACGAAAAGTAATTCGAATATTTGCCAAACAGCTTCACATGCCGTAAAATGCAAATGAGAAGACAGCTAGCTGATAAAAATAACGAAAGCTATAAAAAATCACTGAAAGAAGTTAGAAAGAGAAAAAAACGACTGGATTTCAGCAAAACAGCTGTTTCGACTGCAATTCGTGCAACAAACAACTGTTGGAAAACTCGTCCAAATTCACCGCTGGCACAAAAATGTACCAGTTACTGCACTGAACGCAGTTGGTTCCCGTTGCTGTTTTTGTATAGGAACCATTAGGACTCCTGCAAAGAATCAGGAAGTGTGAAAAACCGAGAAGCAAAAGTTTCTGTGGGTGCTGCCTTTAAGGTTGAAGGTCTGGGTTCATCAACCTAGCCATAATCCAGATTACTGGATTCATTAGAGACAGTTTCATCCGCTGTACCTAATTACCCTATAGTTCCTATGAAAATCCCAAGGCTCCGTTCACAGACTCTCCAAGGATTGGGGCAGAAAACCTGTTTTCTCCTCAGTTCTGCACGGAATCACACATACCGCTTTTATCAGCAATTCCTGGAGAGTCTTTTTATGAGAGAACCTCAGAAACCATCCCAAAGTGGGACGCGCGCTTTTACGGGACCTAATTAACCTACAGTTCCTATGAAAATCCCAAGCTACCCTTGAAATATTCTAACGGCAGTCATAACGATTATTTGGCGCTCTAGTTGCCTGAACTGTCTCATCATGTCACCTTTATTATCTCAAAAAGAACAAAACGACAGCAATGTTTAGAACTCACGCACAGGGCCAAGCGTCCAATGGGAATTTCCCATGAGGGGGTCGTATGGGAGGGGGCTGGGAAGGGGGGGGGGTCGTATTGGGTGGGTAGGGTTCGTAGAGGGGTGGCTTGACCATTGAATCTAAATTCATGATTGTTTTATGACATGACAAATGACTTTCCGCCCTTGCCAGCAAGAACGATCACGTCATTCCGTGTTGAAACAGGACTGCTTGGCAGCGTATGAGAGAAGTCGACTTCAGCGCACCCACAGGTTCGATTCCCAGCGCCTTCAATAGATCTTTGCACTGATCAGAATAACATCAGAATCAAATGTGGAGTAGAATGAAGTGTGGATAGCGTGATCGATGGATTGCACATACGAGAATTCGCCTGCAAGGCCCGTCAGAACGTGGATAACTAGGTTGAGTTAGACCTCGTGCTGAAGTTCTCTGACTCGAAATCAGCAAATGTTTTTCTACATGTCCATGGAGGACGATCAGCTCTATCTTTTGCCAGAGTTTCAATTTTCTAGATCATCATATGCTTTTGGGAGCTCGATGGGAAATTTTTCAAATTTTCGGGTTTCCGAGGGGAAATTTCCCCTCTAACTCACGCAAGCAGGAGCAGTTATTCGGGTGCGATAATGGGGATGAAGAATCAACGCTTGGAGCTCTATTACGTGAAGGTGGTGAAATTTCGGTAAAAAGCAAAGCCTCTTCATGAGAGTTGAAGAAATGAAAATCTCGCAATTTGAACAGATAGTGAAAATGGAGTAAATGTGTTTGGAAAATCACTGAGAAGCAGTTTGCAGATATCACGGAAACTTTTCTTGTATGAGTTTTAGACTGGGAAATTTCCCATTTGAGATTCCAATTTCCGTACCCAACTGGCTCCACGGAGTTCGCTCATTTTTCTGCAATTTAGATGGGAAATCGATGGGAAATTCGCCAAATTCTCTCAAAAACATATGAAGATCTAGAAAATTGAAATTCTGACAAGAGATAGAGCTGATCGTCCTCTATGGACAATTAGAAAAGCATTTGCTGATTTTGTGTCAGAGAATCTCAGTATGAGGTCTAAGTAACCCTAGTTTTCCATAAACTGGCGTCCCCTATAGGCGAATTCTCGCATGTGTAATCGATCGGTTTCGCTTTCCTCACTTCATTTTCATACCTTTAAATCCTCTCTACTTCACACTGAATCCTGAAGCGGTTCCAATCCGTGCAGAAGTTTCTTCGAGGCGCCGGGAATCGAACCCGTGGACGCGCAAATGGCAACACTGAAACCGATTCCTGGCATTGCGCTCCCAACCATTCCTGTTTTCACCCGTAATTATAGTGGAGTCGTTTTGACAGTGCGTTTTCCGCGACAGTGGCTCCCTGGCATTTGTACACGCAGCTCGGTCGGTCAAAAAGTTGACCTATGATTGATCCAGTATCTTTGAGGAGTTTTATTGCTTGTTTCCTCTTACATTGTTGTTTCTCAGCTGTTAGAATACCTAAAGAAGGGAGCAGACGATAAAACTCTTCAAAGAAGCCGAATCTACCGTGGGTCAACTGTTTGACCAACCGCACTGCGTGCTCCAATGTCAGCACGGCCGCTGCCGCGGACAAGGCACTGTCAAAACGACTCCACTATCGTTCTTGCTGGCTGTCTGGTCCGATCGGGTGGCGTTCAAGACGTACGCCGCGACGCGACCGCGCCACACGGGTATGCTTTTCACGTTCATGGTGTTTCTCCGAATACGACGCACTAAATGACATGCTGGCCACTTTCTCACAGTTTATGGGCGATAACATTTATCTGTCCCACTTAAGCTTAGAAAAGTTGTCCATATCCACACAAAACTGCTCATACCCTCGAAGACTGCAGCCGCGACACGCACATGAATCGACCAATCACAGCCCAGCAGCGTATCTCTTGTCACGCAGCCGGTCCGATCGGATTAGAATGAATGCATATCGACTTTAAGATTGTTTTAGTTCCAGTTTTGGGTTTTTAATGTGTCTCTTCTGTGTCTTCTTCCTTGAAAGTGTTCAGTAAACAGAGAAAACATGCGGGAGCAGAAGAGGGGGGGGGGTCGTGAAAAGGTGGGGTTGGACGAGGGAATAGGGAGCGGGTCGTATTGAGGGTCGGGTTTTCCTATCGTCATGCTTGACCCTGCTCACGCAGGAAATTCGTGAAATACGTAGGCGCCAACAGGGTATGACTCTCTCTACCATGGCGCTTCTAATGCAATCATCCGTAAGATTCCTAAGTAAATGCCCCGAAAATCGTTACCTAGAAGAACACTTACAGCGGTAACATAGAGCATCTTCATGGTTGGGTAGTGATAAGTCGTATTTGACGTATGTCTAAAATGGCCTGTCCTTCTTATATATACCAACGCATTCAGAAACAAAACAAATAACCGGTGGCAGCATGTGACTAAAAGTTTGCAGAACCTTCGGATAATGAACAGCAGCCCCTCAAATGTTCCGAAAAAATGTAAGTTCGCCAATTATGTTTTATCATAAATATATGCTGTTGGTGCTGTTGATGATGGAGCTCTACATATAAGACTCTCAAATTGGGCATAATCTCTTTCTGATGAACAGTGGCTCTCGGTCTGGTTTTAGAAACGTGCATGGGCTATGTAGATGTCATTATCTGTTTGTTTGTTTGTCATTGGGTTCGGTATTTCGCCTGATAATGATCGGAACTCTCTGGAAAATGAGCTGCGGTACGGGCTATTTGCAGGTTTTGGGATAACTTCTGGAAATCGATGCGCTTGACGGGCTGCTGTTCATTATTCGAAGGTTCTGTAAACTTTTAGTCACACCACCGGCCACCGGTTGTTTGTTTTGTCTCTGAATGCGGTGGTATATATAAGAAGGACAGAACCATTTTAGACATACGTCAAATACGACTTATCACTACCCAACCATGAAGATGCTCTATGTTACCGCTGTAAGTGTTCTTCTTGGTAACGATTTTCGGGGCACTAACCTAGGAAACTTACAGTGGACGGCAATGGCGGTGGCCCATCTGCGGCCTCGAGAAGGACGCAGCGCAACCGCGCCGCGCGCGCCGGGACCGGTGTCGTCTGCTGCCGGAATGGTATTTCTAGTCGCTTTTTTCCCGATTTGGTTAAAAATCCTTAAAATCGGGCAGAAAAGATCTAGATATAGCATAACAGCAGCATAAAACATCGCTTACGACGCGTGCGGAGCGGTTGCGCGGCGTGCTTCTTGAGGCCGCGGATGGGCCACCGCCTTTGACGTCCACTGTACGGATGATTGCATTAGAAGCGCCATGGTATGTAGAGAGAGTCATACCCTATTGACGCATACGTATTCCAAGAATTTCCTGCGTGAGTTCTAAACATTGCTCTCCTTCTGTTCTTTTTGAGATAATAAAGGGGACACGATGAGACAGTTCAGGCAACTAGAGCGGCAAATAATCGTTATGACTGTCGTTAGAATATTTCAAAGGTAGCTTGGGATTTTCATAGGAACTGTAGGTTAATTAGGTCACGTAAAAGCGCGCGTCCCACTTTGGGATGGTTTCTGAGGTTCTCTCATGAAAAGACTCTCCAGGAATTGCTGATAAAAGCGGTATGTGTGATTCCGTGCAGGACTGAGGAGAAAACAGGTTTTCTGCCCCAATCCTTGGAGAGTCTGTGAACGGAGCCTGGGGACGGGCTTGTGGTGCTGTCTCAATAAATCAATCCCGAGATGGCATCTCATAAGAAAATTCGTATCCCTTGTGAGAGCTTATCATCCACTCCTCAATACATATAACATGCATGAACTACGCTACATGCTTGACGAATAAGGGATTATATGATGCGAAAGCCCTGTAGCCCCGCCATGACTACATATGTCCATATGATCCCCAGAGGATGTATTCGAACACGGGCTCTTCGGTACTTTTGCACGAAAGCACGCATACCATTTTGATCAGCAACTGCTGGAGATCCTTCCTCATGCCTAAACACTGAGGTGGAGCAGTGTCGAGGGAGAGGGGGAACCGAGGCATTGTCTGAACGGATCAGTAGCGCAATTTTTGAACTGAGTGGCGTTTCTCACCCCGACAGCTAGCTGACACAGGGACAGCCGCTGTTTGCGAAAGGTTGCTTAAGCTGTCGCTTCACCAGGCCCGCCCTCAACCCAGCCCAATCTCAAAGTGGCCGCGTGCGGCGTCCGCGACGCGAGTATAAGAGACAAATCCCCTAAAACACCTAGAATATGTTTTAGAAGATGGGACAAATATAGCTTTTAGCGAAAAGGCACTCCGCATCTGTGCCCCTCAAATAGAAGAAATTCCACAAGATTTATTTTTTAAATGCATAAATTGTACATTGTGAATTATATCTGAACTTATAGCTCAAAACAAAAAATTAATTAGGCTCTACTACTTGATATGGTGCTCTTGGAAATGTCGCCTAGCCTTCCCTTAACTTTCCCTTGCAATTTCCCCTCAAAATTTTCATATTAAGCCATATATCGCGAAGCGATGATCGCACGCGGCACAGCGGCAGGGGGGTGGGGGATTGGTGGGGCTTAGGCTGTAGTCAATTAATGAGATACGATATATTTCCTACCAGCTCCTGCCTCGCACCTCTAATTAAAGGGCTGTCGGGGTGAGAATCGCAACGAGCTGCAACTTTTGTGGAATTTCGCACTTTTCTTGGGGCACCCGAGCCTCTCCCTGTCAGACTAAAAACTGCGCACAGACGTGACGAGCAAAGGAGTACCTGCTGTGAAAACCATGCAATCCCACATTGGCTCAACCCACAGGCTCTACGAGAACTATGCTCGAAATCGCTTTTTTTGGATGTTTGCAGGGAATCACAGTAACGATTCTGACCAGCAGCTACTTGAGATTCTTTCCATGGGGAAACCTCAAAAATGATCATGGGGTTGGGCGGTGGTTTAGCCACTTGTGACGATATACACACTGTCATGTGCATTTTTTAACACTTTACATGAATCCTGTTCCCTGCTTCTTGCGAACACCTCTGCAAAGAGGCATGAGGTTCTCTGCCCGCCCTTGTTAACACATTAACGACAGTGGGACCCACGGGTAGGTCCCATCTTCGCGGCGATCATGGACCAAGGGATCCACCGGTGGGTCCATCGTCAAAAATGGGGATTCCGAGATAAGAATCGCTTGAAACTTTACGTGGGTGGGTGTACCATTTCGTACCGTGTGACCAACGTTGTGAGCTACGGCAGGCATACTGTGTCACGTTTGATTTAAAAAAATTGTTAAATATTAATTTCGAAAATGCTGATAGGTTCATTTTATGTATATTGCGAAACATACATAAAATTGCACTACACAGTCGCGGTGAAAGGATATGATCAGTGGCATGTTGAAGGCGGAACTTTTCACCATAACTTAGCTTGGGATTGAGCTATTCGGCCGAAATTTCAGAAAGAGATGAGTGTCGGAGAAAATTCTTTCTTTGCCCTACGTAATATTGACGTAAATTGCTTTCGAACAGAGCTATTGCGTTCCATTTCCGAATTCACCACTTCCATCTTGATGGTCCTCGTTTGTATCGCCTCGTTTGGATTCGGAGAGGAGTTATTCTCAGTCGTATCTCCATTGAAGTGGCTAGAATTCTGATATCTTCCCCTTGTGAGCTCTGCACCCGTGTGCAATTTCTAAACACTCTCATTCTAAATTATTTGTTTTGTACAAAAATACAAACTTTTTTCAGATAATGTTGCTCCTGGTATCGCAGTGTAATGCAAATGAGTTCATGTAACTTCACTTTCTTAGGTTAAAAGAAAAGATAGAATAGGAAAACAGTTGCATTTCTGAACCATTAGCTTTTCATGTTGACTGGAACATCGCTGGTTTATGTTACTTACATTGTAGAACCAAGCTGTGGTGAAAATGAAATGTATGATGAGTGCAATAGAAAGGAGTGCGATCCCAAGTGCAAATATGACGGAACTGAGGAGAAAGACGACGAGAAACCTGTGGTACGATGTTGATAAGAAGTGTCGGAAACGCTGGCTTTCTCAAAAAACAAAGTGTGGATTTCTCCGGCCAATTTTAAGGAATGCCTAATACGGCGATTGCGTATGCAAAGATGGATTCCTCAGAAACAATAATGGCGCCTGTGTGAAAGCAGAGGACTGCGAACTTGACAATATGGAGTTTATCTACCCTAACAGTTAGGGCAATGTTTTTCAAATATCTGCTGTATGCTCATACTCAAGCCAAATATTCCAGGAAAATGACCAAAGGCTTCATTCTTGCGACACAACGTCGATTCTCTCTCCCTTGCATCTCAGTAGTTTTGCTAGACACTGTATATTGTAGCAAGACCTTAGGTTGGGGAGAATAAAATTTTTAACTATATTCAATCAATCGCTTCTGAACAGATTCACACTAAATCTCCACGTTATTGCACCACCTCGCTTTATCGCAAGCTGCAATTTTCACATTTTATTTTGTTCATAGCAGTGAAATAATACCTATCATGTTTAAACATAAGAAACCTCAGTAACAATGTTGTACTGTTGACCTATAATAGAATGGGAATGAGAAGAAGATTTAATTCATGTGGGAGTGAATGCAGAACTTTTTCTCTGCTGAGCGCATTCGGGATAGTCAAGAAAATTTGTAAGTAAAACGAGAAGAAAACCGATATAGAGCACGTGGAAAAGAATGATTATTGGTGCATTCACGAACTAAAAATGAGCGGTGTGATTGTGCACCATCAAACATGGTGAATATTGATTGAAATCAACCGCTAATCAGCCCATCGCCCCTTCACCAACACTCACTACCGTTTGAACGAACTGTAATACCTCACCCAGAAGGGTGAATACTGCCCGTATCATCCCGAGTCTTCCCGGAAATACAT
Organism: Ancylostoma caninum; assembly: GCA_037903475.1. Taxonomy (NCBI): domain Eukaryota; kingdom Metazoa; phylum Nematoda; class Chromadorea; order Rhabditida; family Ancylostomatidae; genus Ancylostoma; species Ancylostoma caninum. The sequence continues at coordinate 136,162 of JBAJFG010000422.1, forward strand.
AGTATCGGCGGAATAACTGAAAGTTGTTAACATTGTAATCTTATTCAGAAGCAGTCATCACTGGAATTGACCTCGGGAGAGCATGAAATCTCTTAAACAACTCCATGGTTATCGCTCTGGTGGCTCACAACCAAGATGGGGTGGCGCGAAAATTTGGTTGTCCAAGTTGTCGCTGGACAATACTTGTTATCTTGAAAAATTAACGATAAATATTATGGAACTGCAAGCTCTCTCACGAATAATGTTACCGACGGGGTTCTGGACTAATTCTCGCCAGCTTACTTTTCATACAGGATAAGGAAATTTTGAAAGTTACTGACTACCTGCCAAAATTTGAGACATCCATCCCACTTGGTGGAAAAGTAGGTTGACTCCATCACGAGACGTTGTTTCCGAGGATATGGCTCGAATATGTGAGGGGCGACGGCGGAGTTAAAGGCGGCCGAAGCAGTTGGAGGGAGAAGGAAACACCGGTATGTTTTAGCCTGGTGGTGATATTCGTGAACATGGGAGGTACCGAGCATTCCGCTGACCTAGTCTGAACAAGTTTCTCCAGAAAAAAGTCATATATCTTACTTTCTTCATCATTAATTGATCAAACTGATAGAGGCAAATCGCTCAGAGGAAACAATTCTATTTTTGGCGGGAAAATCTGTCAGATCTAGAAGAGCGGGTGGGCTGCAACACAAAAGGAAACGTTCACAAATACGGCCAAAGAGCGCTCACCAAGTCTGTTTCGCGCCTGCTAACACACGAAATGAGCATCAGTTGGAGTTTTTTTTGGAATAACAAGTGTGTGAACGGCACGCGACGGGGGGCGTCGCGAAGGGCGTTCTTCTGAATGAGGCTGACAATGATGCTGCTCTATCTTATCCCTGCAAGTGTTTTCATCAGTAACAGTGTTTTTCATATGACGTTTTATATACGAGCACTAATTCTGACAATAGCGAGCACATGCTCAAAATCTAACGAGAAGACGCTCATAATAGCTTCCTGCCTTATGCGCCTGCAAAATAATTTTCTGTGTGAGCTCTGCAAAGGAACGTTGCGTCCCATATGATAATTTGCTTGACATTGCCCTTGTTGAACAATTCAGACTACTAGAACTCTAATAATCATACTCTATATATCTTAGACTTAGTAGCGTCCTGCAGATTCAGGGGGCTTAGCACCAATGTCCGGGGCGTAGCCAACCGCTAACTGTCTACCAGTGGCGGACGCAGAAAGTGGGCGGGAGGGGGGGGGGGCGTGGGAAGAAAAGTGGGGTCTCCGCCGTTTTGGGGACCCAGACGGAAAATAAAATTAATAATAATATTAATTATAATAATAAACAATAAATAAAAAATATATTAAAAATAATAATAAAAATAAACAATTAAAAATAAACTAACACAAGATTTTTATTTGTATTGTAAAGTAATTTCGAAAATTTGGCGACCCATTCTCGGGGGGGGGCGCGCCCCCCCCCTGCGTCCGCCACTGCTGTCTACTGATATTAGAGACAAGCAGATTTCAGAGAAGCACTTCTGGAGGATCATCAAACTCGTGGCTGAAGACCACCGTTGTTCAACCATTTACTCCATCCCTACCCTGCCCTCTGGTGCGCTCCAGTGATAATCAGGTGTTGCTCAACCTGTAGGAGACGTATCATGTTGGAATTTTAATTGTAGATGCGCACTATACCATCGAGTATCCCCCCAAAGTGGCACCGTTCGATTTTGAGGAAACGTCTTCGTTTTTGAGAAAAACCGTCATTAATGGTCAAAAAGTGGTTTTTGACCATTTTTTGACCATTAATGACGGTTTTTTCCAAAAAACGAAGACGGTTTCTCAAAAACGAAAGATGCCACTTTGGGGGAGAGTTGGTACCACCTAGGCGCATTTCTTTGAGTTGACAGCGTATCGAAACAGTTCCTCAAACGAGAGAAATTTCCTGGGAAAGTCCGGGTTTGAGAGAAAAAACCACGCTCCAATGACAATTTCTTGTATCTGACAGGTTATCTATAACAAGTTTCAACGAGTTCTAACGGGATCAAACAGTTTCGTACTGAGATCGGTTTTTCGAGGATTTTACACTGCCGCTATAGTCCTCGAGGACTGTAGCACCTTGCGTCGCCTTCGCCGGCGACTGTGAGGCCGATACGCATCGATTGTGGGCGGAGCGGCGGCGGCGGCCGCCGTCGCCGGCGACTGGCGATCGCCAACATCAGCGGCCGCCAATGTTGGCGACTGTGACGTCGGTGCATATCGATTGGTCACTAACGTTGACGACCGGCGGCCGCCAATGTTGGCGACTGCGGCGCCGGTGCGTATCGATCGTGAGGGGTGCCAACATTGGCGGCCGCCGTCGCCGGCGACGCCGACGCAAGGTGCTATACTCCTCGAGGAGTATAGCGGCTACCTTAGCTTGAATTTGAGATGATTCGGGCTGTCTTCGCTAAATGGTACGCATTTCTTGCTGAAACATCATTCGTCGTCTCACTAACGCTTATTTAAGTCACTTTTTAGTGCCTTCTGCTTTTTCTAAAAGAACCCTAGTGTGTAGGTACTTACTAGCCCATTTCGGAATCCGTCTGGACTTAGTACTCCCCAACCGACACTGACCACCTAGTGCTGCGCTCTGTGTGCAACGGGTCCGTCGATGGAGGAGGGATGCCTCCCAAAGTGAAGAAACACCTGGAGACGGGTCTAACGGTGTGATAAGGGTGCACCGGTGTCTAGAAGTTGGGGAAACGCCTGGAGTAGGGTTCGACGGTGTGATAAGGGTGCACCGGTGTCTAGAAGTAGGGGAAACGCCTGGAGTAGGGTTCGACGGTGTGATAAAAGTGTGTCGGCGTCGAAAAGTGGGGAAACGCCTGGAGTCGGGTCCAACGATGTTATAAGGGTGCGCCGGCGTCGAAAAGTGGGGAAACGCCTAGAGTCGGGTCCAACGATGTGGTAAAGGTGCGCCGGCGTCGAAAAGTGGGAAAACGCCTGGAGTCGGGTCCAACGGTGTGATAAGGGTGCGCCGGCGTCCAAAAATGGCGAAACGCCTGGAGTCGGTTCCAACGGTGTTATAAGGGTGCGCCAGCGTCCAAAAATGGCGAAACGCCTGGAGTCGGTTCCAACGGTGTTATAAGGGTGCGCCGGCGTCTAGAAGTGGGAAAACGCCTGGAGTCGGGTCCAACGGTGTGATAAGGGTGCACCGGTGCCTAGAAGTGGAGGGAACGCCTGGAGTCGGGTCCAACGGTGTGATAAGGGTGTGCCGACTTCCGTAAGTAATAGGAATTCGCTAGGCGGGTCTATTTCTGCATGAGGGATAGGCTTATCCTGTTCCTGTTTCGGCGGACCCTCCCTACCTAAATCACCTAGATGTACATTGTTTCTTTTCGTATGTTCTCTTCCCATTCCGTTCTGTTTGAATGAACCACTCCCTCCTTTCCGTTTATATACACCCCTATCACTTGAATTACCACAACAACCAGTTGAGCCCAAGTCATTTTGAGATAACATTTGCACTGAATTGGTTACACTCAATTCTTCATGGACACTAAGGTAGCCGCTATACTCCTCGAGGAGTATAGCACCTTGCGTCGCTGTCGCCGGCCTCCGCCGCCACTTCGCCCACAATCGATGCGTATCTGCCTCACAGTCGCCGGCGACGGCGTCGCAAGGTGCTACAGTCCTCGAAAACTATAGCGGCAGTGTAACTTCGCTCATATGGGAGGGCATAACTTCGTTCATACGGGGGAAAGCTGCCACCTGCGGGATCAAGGGCTTCTCAGGAGAGCGATAGAATTGCGTGGAAGGATACAGATTTTATCAATCCATTTACACTTTTGTGTTTGCTTTCAACGTGTAGTATGCGAGCGAAGCGAGCATCAGTAGAACTCTGGAAGTCCGGCGCTAGCCGGACGGCCAGACTGGTATATACCAGGGGTGAGCGTATACGAAATTTTCCACGACCCGGGTAACGGTGCGGATAACGGATAGGCCAAAAATGACCTGATAACGGATAACGGATAAGTGTTCAGCAACGAATGAGCTGTCATACACGTATTGGTTACACAATGTTAACTTTCAACAGAATGATATGTTAGATGATGGATAGTCCCATATGCTACAAGAAACCACCTTCTACAACACTAAAAATGATAGAGGGGAAATACGACATTAATTTTGTGAAAGAGAATTAGCACGAATTCCTCATCTCGTCAGTCATCGAAATTCGACACTCTCATAACGACGTTGGGCATGGCGTCGTTATGAAGAGGTGTATATATTAGACATTTGACTAGACCGAGTCAAATCGAGTCGAGTTTTGAATGAATCGACTTTCCAGACACTCGAAATATCGACTATTCGAAAAAGTCCAAAAATCGAATTATTCGAAATGTCGACTATTCCAAAAAAAACCCGTCGACTCAAACGTCTAGTATGTACAGGAAGCTCCAAATGTCCGCAGTCAAGAGGGGCGTGGCCACGGCGCGGCTCCTTGGTCAGACACAGCGTTCTGTATGCTGCCTCTGGCTTCTCTGACTCTACAGACAACCAGTGGCAGCATGCAGAGCGCCTGTGTCTCTGCCTAAAGCTGCGTCGTGGCCCCTCTTGACTGCGGACATTTGGAGCTTTCTGTACGTGCATGGTACCTAGAGTTTGCCATAAAAACAACAGTTCCCAGTGATGTTTGGGTGTTCTATAGTTTGACTGGTATATTATTGCTTGAGATGATACATGTCCACGACATTTCCAGTACAAAGGTTTCCATGACAAAGGCTCTCCAAGGTTTCGTTCCTAAACCCACTGATGACAACGCGATTTCTTGGGTGCCCTCATTTGGGCCTTGCTTCATATATTTTGTTTCGCGGCATTCTGGTGAACTTTCTGGTACTGACTATTATGATCGTATGAAGTCCTAAACGCTATTTGATTAAAAGCAGCAGGAGCTGAAATCCTCGACTCCGAGCTGAGGTGCGGGTGGTGAAGTACAGACTCAGCACATCATAAATGTGAAACGAACACAGACAATGATGGCTTACCTGCAGAGAAAATGGAACATTAGTCGCGAGCACGCCTGGCAGTGTTCGTGCGCGTACGAGTTTTCCCCGGCGTGAAAACCATTGCGGCGCGTGGTTTTGGCCGAGTCCTGCCATGAAACCCTGTGAATTGAATGCATTTCGTTTTCCCTTTGCGCCAAACCACGCACCGCAATGGCTTTTGCGCCGGGGGAAAACTCGTCCGCGCGCGAACACGGCCAGGCGTGTTCGCGACGGATGTTCTATTTTCTCTGCCGGTAAGCCATCATTGTCTGTGTTCGTTTCACATTTATGATGTGCTGAGTCTGTACTTCATCACCCACAGCTCAGCTCGGGGTCGAGGATTTCAGCTCCTGCTGCCTTTAATAGATGCGAAAATTGATGGAAACAGTAGGATTCAATGTCTGGTTAAGATGAACCACGTGAAGAAGAAGCATTGCTCATCGGTGAGCTGTGAGGTCACTAATTTCAACATTTTTAATGGTCACATCATTAGGCAACCTTGTTGATAATCTCACAAGTAGGTAACTTCCTAGATTGCCTCACATTGTCGGTCACCCCAAGAAACCCAAGCAAGAGCCTTTCTTTCCAGGCATCTACAAGTCAGCTTTATCTCTTCCTCCCTCAATTCAAGATTCCAAATCACCAATGAAGTATGACAGAAAACATGCTAGAGCGAACGATACGATTGAATTTTTTGAAATGAAAGCTCTCCTTTGTTGGAAACGTGCGGTATGAAGCCACTGCTTCCGCCCTTATCCGCACCGTTATCCGGTGTCGAAAGCCCGGATAACGGTGCGGATAACGGATTGGCCAAAACGCACGGGTAACGGCTAAACGGATAACCGAATACGGATAATCCGCTCATCCCTGGTATATACATATTCAAGTAACTGCCACTGCACTATTTTGAGGGTAAAACTAAGAGTGCAGTAGAGAGGATCGGTTAGGCATTTGCAATAGATGCATCCTGAAGCTGAAGATGCCTCTATCCACCACGTGGAGTATAGCACCTGCTTTTCAACTACGCGGCGGCTTCCACCCCCTCCCCTCTTTCGAATTCTCTATCCCTTCGAATCCTAGATCATTTGGAGTCCTTCACACCTAATCTCTTTCCTACTGGAATATACTGTAGATTTCAGACCAACAATCAATCCACCGTGCATTATGTTGACGGGGAGTCTATCGAAAATTCATGTATTTTGTTTTTACCATAATTATTGCCGGACGACTTATATTACCTACTGTGTTTCTATTACATTTAGCGTAGAGGTAGGCGCCATGGATCTCCCTCCTGCAAGAGATTCCAGCAATTTGCCGCAGTGCTACGTTGCGCGACCCCGCGTGGCGAATAGGGGTCCACCGCGGACCAAAAGCAGCCATGCGCTTGATCTGCGATGCAGGTAGATCTAAGAGATGGACTCTTTAGTTCGACAGTGTTGGATTCGATTCACGCGGCCGGCATATGAGTGCGAACACGCGCTCGCGCATGTGTGTGTGTGCAAATGCTTCGTGTGGGCTGTATCCTGCAGTTCGGATTTGGTCAAAAAGCTCGCATTCTAACGAATGGGAAGTGCATGAGAGGCGATCTGAGACCGCCTCTAACAAATGAAGCTCTCGTCCACGAGGGAGAGAATCCTTTCCCCAAAAGTCGAGAGCCGGTGACAGGTCGCTGACACGCGGCGCCTGAGGAAGATCCAAGTCATTTCGAATGGTTATGACGTCAATTGTGAAGCCACGAGCCCAAGAAAGCCACACAGCGTACAAGGGAATCAACGTGCACCTCTGGAGCCCGGTTAGTGGTGAAAATATGCGACAATCCGACGCTTTGCGAACGGCGACTTTGAGGGGAGGGGGCATGTGTTAGGGAGCACAAAGTGCGAGCTAGCAACCGCATTGGAGCGCAGAGAAATTGACATATGCGCGGTTCGGGAGGCTAGGTGGTCAGGCAGAGAGTGGAAGGACACAGGATTTGGCTATAGATTCGTTTACCATGACAGTGAAGGCACCAGAATTGGCGTCATAGTTTCAGAACCCCGTGAAGCAGTAGCAGAAGTCTAGCGTTTTGATGCTGCTGAACTGTGGCTCCAATTCTTCTCGGCATACGCCCCGCAAACTTCTCCGAGCGAATCAAGGACGACTTCTGGGCTTTGCTTGATGAGAAAACCGTAAAGGTGCCCAAGAAGGATACGGTTGTCGTTGCGGGAGACCTTAAAGGTCACTTGACGACGAAAAGCGACTACAGTAGTCATTGTGAGTTCGGCTACGTGACACTTAACGAAGTTGGTGAGCACACTATCGAATATGTCGAATCTCATGACCTTGTCACAATGAACAATGGTTTCAAAAACGCAGGTCTCATCTTGTTTCTTCTTCAACAGGACAAAGATCTACTCATGGATGTGATGTGAAGATGAAGACCAGTTCGAATCGAGTGGTGGAAACTGGGACAGAGGTCAAATCTCGCATCTATCTCCAATGACGAGTGTTGAGGAAACTTGGCGAAATGCTGTACAAGTGCTCATAGAGGAGCGCGTTCCAAACTTGGTGCGGCTAAATCTGGTCGCAGGAAGACCGACAAGCAACCTTGGCTGTGGACGGACAGAGTGGAGTCGAGGTTTCAGGAGAAGCACATATGCCATGCCTTTCCCGACAGCAAGACGTCTGACAGTTGGCGCAGTTACCGCGAGGCGAACAGAGCAGCGAGAAAGGCCGTGACGTGGCGAAAGCCACCCGTTGTCGGAAAGAAGCTGGATGCAAAGGAATTCTCTATGTCTTGCCGACCTGTGGGCTGGTGCATGCAATCCCTGCTGAGAGGACGGAGGCAACGTTGAAACGAATGATGCCACATAAAGTCACTAGTCCCGATGACATGGCAGTGGATCTGTGGAAGTAACAATGCTGGGAATCTGCTGACTGGCTGGCAAGGTTCTCTAACCAGACAGTGATGGAAAAGAGAGTGCCCTCGGATTGCACCACAATACCGATATGGAAGCGCAACGGCAGCCCCGCTGACTCTGCTCACTATCAACCGATTCGACTCCCATACCATGTGTCGTAGGTCGGGGGTCAGTGAGCCCGACCGGCCATCCAGTATCACGCGTACCGGATACGCGATGTGTGAAAGGAAACCGCTCACATATGAAATCAATTCTGGAGATACCGCCGATTATATTGAGTTAACACAAAGCGAAGATGGGTTTATTAAATCTAACGTCAACAATAGGTGCTGCTAACTCAATGAGTGTTCAGTGGATGAGAAAGCAGAAAAGATGCTAAACAGTGGCAAAGTTAGTGTGCATCCAATTTAGATCTGCAGTATGTGTTACATCATTAACAAACAGGACTTGCAAAATAATAATAATACAAAAGCGGCCACTGACAGGCACGGATATGTAGCAGATACAATGCTCTGAAGTTCAATGGCGACCTATTTGGCGAGAGATTGTGTTTGGCAAGACATTTTCCGGGCGAATAGGTCTAGAGTCTTTTTTCCCAAAACAAAGTGCGAGAGAATATGTCGATAACTCATTTTCCAGGTGTTTGGCAAATTTGAGTTTAAACGAGAAAACTCCAGCGGAAGTATTCTTGGGTTGGAAGATGTGGACAAGGTTGAGTCTGCTAGTTCTGCAGCGTGAGAGTGTTGAGGATCCACTAGCAGAAATAGGACGGGAAATGGAAGAGTGGCTCAACAGAGAGCACGGAGTGCTAGAAAAACGGTTTGAAACTGGTAATCCGCTTTATACAAAACAGTGGAAGGCCCCACACTTCCAATGGGTGGAAGGAATCGTGAAAAAGCGTCTCGGTTCTGTGGACTACAAAGTTGAGATCGATAAAAAGCTTGTACAGAAGCATGCAAATCAACTTCGTCGTAGGTATCTGGAAGAAGATCACTCCGAAGAAAAAGACACGATGAAGTGTTGTTAGATGTCTTGTCAGGACACGACTACGAGAGGAGAGAAACAAGCGTTGAACCCGAACCGAATCCGAACAGTACAATGACTGATGTGGAACTACCCTGTCCAACGTCTTTGATGCAACCAACTCAACTCCAACAGCCAACGACGCTAAGAAGATCTACAAGGATCAGAAGCCCTGTCCAGTGTCATTTTGTGTGTAGTGTTATTGGATGAGCATATGTATGGATTATTGTTTGAGTTCGTTGCTGATGTAAACTAGTAGTATAGTTCTCTGATAATTGTCCTACTAGGGGAGGTGTTATGGCTGGGAGCGGTGATGCAAAATGGCTATGCCGCAGGCAATCCGGACAGTCACTTGATAGCGCGACTACTGGATAACAAGCCAGCACATAAACCATGGGTGATATGCACGAAAGTTCCGAACCTTCCGATAGTACCTGGCAGTTTCCCGGAGTTCGAGCGCGATATTGTAAGCGGTCTATGTATTTGCGTTTGCAAGGTTCCGAAGTTCATTCCGACTGTGTTCCTGTGAGCTTCCGGCCATTCCATTCGGAAGCTCCACAGGTTCCAAACAGCTTCCTGAGAGCTTTCCGCGACATCGTCCGCGAATTTTCGGAAGGTGATAGGTACCTGGCCAGGAACTAGCTTCCAGATGAGGTTCCTGAGAGCTTCCGATCGTACCAGCACAAAGAAGAGCTGGTGCGGGGTACCCAAGGATGCTCCTTTACATTGTTTGACCTTCCTATTTTAATCTTATGGGTGCGCCGGCGCTGAGTTTCGCAAAATCGGCCTGGGACGGGTCTAGGCGGGATAAAGCCTGTTCACTCCAGTACTGGTCCTAACCAGTAGCTCGAGCCGACAGTCTAGCAAACCGGGAAGCCGCAGCCGCCTCACCTCCGCCTGCCTCGTCTATCCGTATCAAAGTCATTCCAAGCTCAAATATGTCATACACCCTGAAGATCCTCCATTCAGAACATAGAAACGCTCAATCAATCGTCATTTGCATAACATTTTTCGCCATCAGTCTCGCTGGTTGAACATGGTCGTTCTATGCACGATCCATCTTCCTAAGTTTATCCAGCAGGATGAATGTGTTTCGGCAAACACATTTAAACCAGCCAGATGCAACACTTTCCGATAAAAAACTTATTGACTTGTATGAAGTAGTTTTACTGCAGGGCACATGTCCTACATTATTTGCAGTGGAAAGAAAAATCCAGCGGCTTCAAATGTGGTCCCACTGGTCTCTATCAACTCTGCCATCGGAATTGAAATACCCATGTATAGGCTGCATCAAGAAAGAGTCGGTATTGGTGCTTTTACAGACTACAGCTGTACTGTTGCGCACTATCAAGCATACTTGATATTGATCGGAAACGACCGTATCTTAGTCCATGGTCCTTCTAGCAGTACCAACTACCAGGTGAAAAGACATACTCATTCCTAGGTACAATTCGGTGCATTAGCTCGAGAAAACACTGATTGGTGATGCAGCAGATAATGGATCTTTATCAAGCTGATGCCATTCCGTTCAAGGCAGCACCCACGCAAATTTTCTTCTTAAAGATTTCAGCACATTCTGATGGTATCGAAGCGGCTTAACGTCTTCATAACGCTGAAACGTAGCATCGAGACGCTCTTTTAAAAGCTTTTGGTTCGCCAATATGCAACGGGTGTGGTCGAGTTGCACGAGCTATAGAATGATGACTGAGATCAAAAGATCGATAAAGCCGTCTTTTCATCGACTAGTTCTCCGCACGACCACCCTTTTTTCTGAAATGCAGCCTTTGTACACTGTATAGAAGAAATGATAAATGGGAAATTATATCACTCAACGATCAATGAATCATATCACTGCTTGGAAATCTCAACGATCAACGAATCATATCACTGCTTGGAAATCAAAACATCATGAAGTTCCCTGACAAAGCAAGAATAATTCAAAGTTGAAATTTTGACAAAAACTAGATGCAACAATAGTTAGAAAAGTGCAGACACCGTTTAATGAGTACCTTTGAGGTAGACATTTAACTCAACCGAGTCAAATCGAGTCGAGCTTTGAATGAACCGACTTTCGAGTGATTTGAAATATCGGACGTTGAAAATGAGTGAAAAATCGACCTATTCGAAATACCGACTATTCAAAAAAATTCCCATCGAGTCAAATGTAAGCTATGGAGGGACTATGTCCGCAGTTACGATTTCCCGCAGTGATTTCGGCCAGCCGATCTGGTCGCTCAAAGTGCGAGAAACATTCTTGCAGGCCGTTTTTCGACCTCATCGCTCCTGTTGCGCCGCTCAAAGCAGGAGAAACCTCTCTGCACTAAGTGAATCAGTCACCTAACCTATTCAATAGCCCTACTTCGTCTGATGAACGTCATGCCTTCATTAGAAGTGAAAAGAAAACTACAATTTTTTCTTCGGGGCCCGGCCCCGAACCCCAGTACGAAACCACATTGTTTTTCGAAGCGTTTTGCGAAGCCCAGCTTGCCCCCCCCCCCTCCCGAAGATCTGTGCTGGGACCTGCCCGCCCCTCCTCCCTAGGCGCTCCCCAAGCTAACGCTGTGCTATACTCAATCGCACCTCTGAGGCCCGAATGCAACATTGACATTACATATGGTAAATGTGTAAACGTACCGAAATTTACTCTTTACCTGGCGCATGTATAACATGTTTATCCATACGTGAAGTTGTCTATAACCAGCTTCTGCCCATGGGTAATCAGACCCATAGGTACGAGTTATCCATCTCCCAGTGATGCATATAGGCCCAGAACCAAGATCTCTCAACATTAAATCCTGTACAAAAAACTTCAGCCGCACTTGTCATCGAGTAATAAAAGTTGAGATGTCAGCCAGCTTTCCATGATTTTCTTTCTCATAAACTTAATTTGAAAAACTCATTTTAGTGTCTGTCAATAAGTGATCGGGCATTATCATAACCATACGATCAGGGATTCCATTTTGTTGTTTATGTACTGCCTCTGTTTCGATGAAAACTGCGGCAGATTAATCCCTAATCGTTTTGCTCTCAGGAACAAGTTCACTCGGTAATAACTTTGCGTTAGAAAAAAACTTCTGCAATAATCTGCAAATGATGAGCCGGTCTGTTCTGAAACTAACACAGCCACCACTACCATAAACCCATAAACTTGTATGTTACCATCTTGAGTAGTTTTTCCGAGAAGTTTTCTGAACGAACATCGAGACTTGTAGGACATAAAAGTTGCTTGGTTTCACTCTGAACTTTCTGCCCGCGGAAGGACCCGCGGTACGAGGTCGATCCGCGGTGGATCTGCGGTTACCCGCGATAAATCCGCACATGCCCAGGTGGACAACCGGGAGTGACTTCACTCCCGCGCTATGTCCGCACATGCCCGCGGTGGACCCGCAGTAACATTGCTATCCGCGGTTGACCCGCATATGCCGCACTATGCACCCGCACATGCCCGCGGTGGATCCGCGGATGACTTTGCCATTTGAATTTGCAGATCCGGACACCATTCAACTTCTTCCACATGTTTCCCCCAAATGCTCCAGTGATGGCTCCACTGCCTGATATTCCTCCAGGAGTCCTGAAGGAGCGAGAAGAAGAATATGTAAGCGATTTGATCATTGTCCCGTTTGTTAAAAGTTGATCGCTTTATTAGCTTCAGGAGGAAGAACTTCTTGAGTTCATGGATCCGAGGATCAGTGCGCGTCCTGCAGAGAGGAAGAAAAAGATGTTCAACTTCCACGAAAAAGGAGAATTCGAGCAGTTGGCAAATAAGCAAAGAGCTGTGGCCAAACTGAAAAGGCTCAGGTATTTTTTATGACTGTCACTTCATGTTCTCTTTCATTCATGCATATTTTCTTCATTTTCTTCTGTTCTTTGTAATCGTACTCGGGATTACTTAGGGATTAATCTGCCGCAGTTTTCATCGAAACAGAGGCAGTACATAAACAACAAAATGGAATCCCTGATCGTATGGTTATGATAATGCCCGATCACTTATTGACAGACACTAAAATGAGTTTTTCAAATTAAGTTTATGAGAAAGAAAATCATGGAAAGCTGGCTGACATCTCAACTTTTATTACTCGATGACAAGTGCGGCTGAAGTTTTGTGTACAGGATTTAATGTTGAGAGATCTTGCTTCTGGGCCTATATGCATCACTGGGAGATGGATAACTCGTACCTATGGGTCTGATTACCCATGGGCAGAAGCTGGTTATAGACAACTTCACGTATGGATAAACATGTTTTACATGCGCCAGGTAAAGAGTAAATTTCGGTACGTTTACACATTTACCATATGTAATGTCAATGTTGCATTCGGGCCTCAGAGGTGCGATTGAGTATAGCACAGCGTTAGCTTGGGGAGCGCCTAGGTAGGAGGGGCGGGCAGGTCCCAGCACAGATCTTCGGGAGGGGGGGGGGGCAAGCTGGGCTTCGCAAAACGCTTCGAAAAACAATGTGGTTTCGTACTGGGGTTCGGGGCCGGGCCCCGAAGAAAAAATTGTAGTTTTCTTTTCACTTCTAATGAAGGCATGACGTTCATCAGACGAAGTAGGGGTATTGAATAGGTTAGGTGACTGATTCACTTAGTGCAGAGAGGTTTCTCCTGCTTTGAGCGGCGCAACAGGAGCGATGAGGTCGAAAAACGGCCTGCAAGAATGTTTCTCGCACTTTGAGCGACCAGATCGGCTGGCCGAAATCACTGCGGGAAATCGTAACTGCGGACATAGTCCCTCCATAGCTTACATTTGACGGAAATATTTTATGGGAATTTTTTCGAATAGTCGGTATTTCGAATAGGTCGATTTTTTCACTCATTTCCAACGGCCGATATTTCAAATCACTCGAAAGTCGGTTCATTCAAAGCTCGATTCGATTTGACTCGGTTGAGTTAAATGTCTACCTCAAAGGTACTCATTAAACGGTGTCTGCACTTTTCTAACTATTGTTGCATCTAGTTTTTGTCAAAATTTCAACTTTGAATTATTCTTGCTTTGTCAGGGAACTTCATGATGTTTTGATTTCCAAGCAGTGATATGATTCGTTGATCGTTGAGATTTCCAAGCAGTGATATGATTCATTGATCGTTGAGTGATATAATTTCCCATTTATCATTTCTTCTATACAGTGTACAAAGGCTGCATTTCAGAAAAAAGGGTGGTCGTGCGGAGAACTAGTCGATGAAAAGACGGCTTTATCGATCTTTTGATCTCAGTCATCATTCTATAGCTCGTGCAACTCGACCACACCCGTTGCATATTGGCGAACCAAAAGCTTTTAAAAGAGCGTCTCGATGCTACGTTTCAGCGTTATGAAGACGTTAAGCCGCTTCGATACCATCAGAATGTGCTGAAATCTTTAAGAAGAAAATTTGCGTGGGTGCTGCCTTGAACGGAATGGCATCAGCTTGATAAAGATCCATTATCTGCTGCATCACCAATCAGTGTTTTCTCGAGCTAATGCACCGAATTGTACCTAGGAATGAGTATGTCTTTTCACCTGGTAGTTGGTACTGCTAGAAGGACCATGGACTAAGATACGGTCGTTTCCGATCAATATCAAGTATGCTTGATAGTGCGCAACAGTACAGCTGTAGTCTGTAAAAGCACCAATACCGACTCTTTCTTGATGCAGCCTATACATGGGTATTTCAATTCCGATGGCAGAGTTGATAGAGACCAGTGGGACCACATTTGAAGCCGCTGGATTTTTCTTTCCACTGCAAATAATGTAGGACATGTGCCCTGCAGTAAAACTACTTCATACAAGTCAATAAGTTTTTTATCGGAAAGTGTTGCATCTGGCTGGTTTAAATGTGTTTGCCGAAACACATTCATCCTGCTGGATAAACTTAGGAAGATGGATCGTGCATAGAACGACCATGTTCAACCAGCGAGACTGATGGCGAAAAATGTTACGCAAATGACGATTGATTGAGCGTTTCTATGTTCTGAATGGAGGATCTTCAGGGTGTATGACATATTTGAGCTTAGAATGACTTTGATACGGATAGACGAAGCAGGCGGAGGTGAGGCGGCTGCGGCTTCCCGGTTTGCTAGACTGTCGGCTCGAGCTACTGGTTAGGACCAGTACTGGAGTGAACAGGCTTTATCCCGCCTGGACCCGTCCCAGGCCGATTTTGCGAAACTCAGCGCCGGCGCACCCATAAGATTAAAATAGGAAAGAGGCATTCAATTATCATTTTCCTCAATTGGTGTTTTGAAAATTGTTACTGAAAAAAAAACACTCCCAGGAAAAAGGTAAAACATCATCATTGTTGAGCAGTAGTGAGTCGTAATTGTTGTGTACACTGTGTGCTACTGTTCAGATAGTACATTTTTACAGCCTCATTTGGGAGAGCCATACCGCTATTAAAACATAACAGAATCGCTTAATAGTGAGCAGCGAATGCTGTTCAAATAGAACATGTTTGTACCGATCTACTGCTAGTGGGCTATTGTGTTCACTAGCGCCCCTTCGGGACGCTAGAAAGTGGGGTGGGGCAGCCACTTGAGGCATGTGCAAAAGCTCCACACGTGCAAAATGCTTAGAAAATTAGCAAATAAGCAAAATTAATCATTAACTGAGCTCAAATTCAAAAACCTTCTTATAAGTTACGTATAAGAGAAGCAGAACAAATCTTCCAATGGGCCCAAACATGAAGTCCTTCTTATGAGTTGAGTATGCGAATGAGAAGTTCGTTTCCCATCGTATGGCGTATTCATGCGTATTCCTCACTATCGGGCCAACGCAGACGCGTTCTCCATCGGCGGAACTGTATCCTGCCGTACCCCACATTACTGGACAAAGCGAAATTGTATCCGAGTGTTTTCCACACTACTGGGCCGCAGCGGACTTTCCTCCATCGGTGGACCCGTATTCTGGCGCCATCTTCACACATTAGGCCTGAACCGTATCCTGGTATTCTCCACTTTACTGAGTCACAGCGGACCAATCCTATGTTGGCGGACCCGTATCCTGGTGTTATCCATACTGCTGGGCCACGGCGAGCCCTTCCTCCATCAGAGCGCCCGCATTCTGGCGCCTTCCTCACAGTTAGGGCAAGCCGGATCCGTTCTCCAGGGGGCGGGTTCGCATCTTGGAGAACGGGTCCGGCATTCTCAACACTAAAGTGAACCCGTATCCTGGCGTCCCCCACACCACTGGGCCAGGGTCGGCCCTTTCTCCATCGGTGGACCTGTATCCTGGTGTCCCCCGCACCATTGGGCCCTCGCGGGCCTTCTCTCCATAGCTGGACCCACGTCATGGCGTTCCCCACAGCACTGGGCCACGGCGGGCCCTTTCTGATCGCTGGACCCGTGTCATTGAGTTCCCCACGGCACTGGGCCACGGCGGGCCTTTTCTCCATCGGTGGACCCGTATCTTGGCGTTCCCCACAGCACTGGGCCACGGCGGGACCTTTCTCCATCGGTGGACCCGTATCTTGGCGTCCCCCGCTCCACTGGGCCCTAGCGGGCCTTTTCTCCATAGCTGGACCCACCTCATGGCGTTTCCCACAGCACTGGGCCACGGCGGGACCTTTCTCCATCGGTGGACCCGTGTCATGGAGTTTCTCGCACCACTGGGCCACGGCGAGCTTTTCTCCATCGGTGGACCCGTATCTTGGCGTCCCCCGCTCCATTGGACCCTAGCGGGCCTTTTCTCCATAGCAGCTGGACCCACCCAATGGCGTTCCCCACAGCACTGGGCCACGGCGGGCCCTTTCTCCAACGGTGGATCCGTATCCGTATTTAGTTGATTGGATATACAATGTCATGCCTTCCTATTTAGAGGCGATGCGGCAATAGCACCCACCAGATGAGGCGACCGCGTAGGTCCACCCTCCCGAGCTTCCGAGACGCGGCAGCCCTCATAGCACCCGTCCATCTCTTCCTGCAAGTGCACTCAGCGCGGATCAGTGGAAGGCTGGTTTTCCTGCTGCGTATATTGTGCAGCCTGAAAGCTCGTAAACACTCCTCACTCCTATGCGGTGAGACCGCCAGCGAAGGTGATGAAATCACCATCCCGTGCATGCGGGAGAGCCAGCAGTGACGTAATTTTCGGGTCCCGAAGCGAACGTGTCTGCGTCCATGGAAATCGGCCATTTCGCCACACAGTCTGCGCCTCAAGATTGCGGTGTCTATGAGTGCCGCCCCGTATCTCTAACCGCTCTAGCCCCCTTACGGCGCTTTGTTTAATAGATTTACTCAGTTGCGTAGATTTTATTTCAGGCGTCAACAACATTGAAAGGCCTTGATGCTTTTGAAAGGTGGCTTGTGGCAATGTTTTTCTCATATGAATCACGTTTGAAATCGGTGAGGCATCGCATCGATCGAGAAAATTGAGATCTGTAACTATTACATGCGTACTAATTGAATAATTGCGACAATTTCGCAGAGACTCTCGGAAATAGTTGCATCACTAACCTTCGTTGAAATAACGGTAACCGATTTTGTTACAATGAATGTACGTTTCCATACAAACCGGTTTACCTATTCAGTGAAATAGATCATGTGACATTTAATAGATATTGAATTTTCCAGGAATTTTCTTTCAAATGGCAAAATTTAGTTCGATTTGTTCCAGCTCTTGCTATTATACTTACTCTGATATGCATCACAACTTTGATTTGTGTGCTAGTTTAGTGAGGATTCTTTTCTAGCTTTTCAGAATTAGCATCGTTACTACTGCAGTTAACATCTGCTGCTATGTGGCAGTATTCTGTGATACGTCCTCGTTATCATGCCCTACATGCGCTGCTAATTTGGCAACAATATTTATTATTGCTGCTACTCACAGTAAAGATATGCCTATTAGCATCAAGTATAATGATATAGTGAAGCTCTGAATAGTATACTAAATACGTGATTTGACACATGAATTCATAACGATTCTCAATGTTCATAAACAGGGTCAAGCATGACGATGGGAAAAACCGACCCTCAATACGACCCCCCCCTATTCCCTCGTCCAACCCCCACCTTTTCACGACCCCCCCCCCCTTCTGCTCCCGCATGTTTTCTCTGTACATTAACAGTTTCAAGGAAGAAGACACAAAAGAAACACATTAAAAACATAAAATTGGAACTAAAACAACCTTGAAGTCGACTGCATCCTTTCTTATCCGATCGGACCAGACTGCCAGCAGGAATGATCGTGTCATTACGTGTCAAAACAGGACTGGTTGGCAGCGCATGCGAGGGAATCGGTTTCAGCGTTGGCATTTGCGCGCTCACGCGTTCGATTCCCGACGCCTCCAAGAAATTTTTGCACGGGTTGAAACCGCTTCAGGATTTAGTGTGGAGTAAAGAGGATTCAAAGGTTCGAAAATGAAGTGAGGGAAGCGAAATCGGTCGATTATACATGCGAGAATTCGCCTACAGGGGACGCCAGTTTGTGGAAAACTAGGGTTACTTAGACTTTGTACTGAGGTTCTCTGACACAAAATCAGCAAATGCTTTTCTAAGTGTCCATAGAGGACGATCAGCTCTATCTTCTGCCAGAGTTTCAATTTTCTAGACCTTCACATATTTTTGGAAGCTCGATGAGAAATCGATGGGAAATTTCCTATCGATTTCCCATCTAAATTGCGAGAAAGCGAACGGACTTCGTGGAGCCAGATTCTGCTCTCAAATGGGAAGTTTCCTCAGCTAAAACTGATAAAAAAAGTTCTTGTGATATCTGCAGGTTGCTTCCCAGTGATTTCCCAAAAAGATTTACTCCATTTTCACCATCTGTTCAAATTGCGAGATTTTCACTTCATCAACTCCCATGAAGAGAGTTTGCCTTTTACCGAAATTTCACTACCTTCACGTAATAGAGCTGCAAGCATTGATTCTTGATCCCCATTATCGCACCCCAATAATTGCTACTGCTTGCGTGAGTTAGATGGGAAATTTCCCCTCGAAGGCACGAAAATTTGAAAATTTTCCCATCGAGCTCCCAAAAGCATATGAAGTTCTAGAAAATTAAAGCTATAGCAAGAGACAGAGCTGATCGTCCTCTATGCATACGCAGAAAAGCATTTGCTGATTTCGAGTCAGAGAACTTCAGCACGAGGTCTAAGTCACCCTACTTTTCCACGTTCTGACGGGCCCTGCAGGCGAATCCTTGCACGTGCAATCGATTGATCTCGCTACCCACACTTTATTTTTCAGCATTTCCACCCTCTTTACTCCACACCTGATTCTGAAGTGATTCCGACCAGTGCAAAAATCTACTGAAAGCGCCGGGAATCGAAACCGTGGGTGCGCCGAAGCCGTTTTCTCTCATGCGCTGCCAACCAGTCCTGCTTTAACTCGATATGACGTGATCGTTCTTGGGCGGAATGTCATTTGTCACGTCATAAAACAATCATGAATTTACATTCAATGGTCAAGACACCCCTCTACGTACCCCACCCACACCTCTCCAGTACGACCCGCTCCCCTTCCCAGCCCCCTCCCATACGACCCCCTCATGGGAAATTCCCATCGGACGCTTGACCCTGTTCATAAATGATGCAACATATTTATTTGCATTTCAGCTCGATTAGCACTTTTTGCGAAGATCCTGCTAGTTCGAACTCTTACACTGTGCAAACAAAAGCCTACCGAAAAGGCGCCAAGTTGTTAAATTGTTGTGGATTTGCGGCAATGTTAACGTCGGCTTTTATTTTTGTTGCAACTGGGTAGGTTTTTTGTTTTTGAATGTCTATTTTAGTTTTTTTATAACATGATACTTGCTAAGGTTAAGCTGAACGGCTATTCCCACAGTCTCTGCTTAATGGGCAGTAGATACACCAAGGCTGGTAGTAAACCACCTGCTGTCACAAACTTTGAGCTGTCAACATGTCGCGACAGGGTAGTGCTCATTTGTCGCGAGATGATCATGAACATCCTATAACAATGCGCGCGTTTTCGCTGGTGTCACGGCATAGTTGGCAGCTAGGCTCAACGACTATATCGCGATAATGGTTAGGAACCATGTTCGTGACTTGTGGTCATGAGGCCCAGACAGAAAAACTGGAGAACTAGCGTGGAATTCAACGAAGCGTAATGATCGGAGTTCGTGCACGTCCAGTTCATTGACAGACAACGGTCATGCACCAGCACAGGCTCTTCTTTTAAACAACGCAGAAGCTCTCAAGCTTCCGTCCACATCGTTTGGTTTGTCCAATCGTAAGCTCGAAATGCAGTTCGATATGAAGGCAAAATAACAGAAGTTTCGGATATTCTAGAAAATCATCGAGTACCTAGCACAAAGCGCTCATATATAAACAGCCTTTCACTTTGTGAAAGATCTGTGAAATATGTAGTTGTTGAACAATCCGTAGAAGTAATCGGCAAAAAGGTGATCTCTGGATTATCGACGAGAACTTCACTGGTAACGGCGCATAGAAGAACTGAATAGGAGAAGCGGTTATGCGGCAAAAAATAAGAGAGAAATCACAGAAGGAGCATGAAACATGCGAAAGGTTAGCTTGATGTGAGGAGAATGTTCATCTCTTTTTGAATTTCGTGTCTCGGCACGAACTTCAAACTATAATTTTTGAATATAGGGGAAAGATCAAAGGACTGCGGAGTCCAGCCACCTCACGAGATTAGAAATTTGCAGTGGGGGAGGCTCTGAGATGGTACTGTAACTGTTTGAAAAATCTCACTAATTCATACATATATCCAGCTTGAATATAACCAAACGTATTGCCACACTGATTGAGTTGGCTAGGAAAAGATCTCATGTCTGTTGTCCACTACCAATAATGCACAATCAGAAAATATTCCGTCGCTGGATATTGCAGCCACATTAACTGTTGCACCTTTATCACTATCGTCCTCAGCACAATGTTCCTTTGGAATGCGTGTAAATCAATCCGGCTCATTGAAAGTTCACTGAAAACAACACCCCTCTTTCGTGAATTCTTCTCGTGTTTCACGCTATTCCTTCGTCGGGTATGAAATCTAGGTCTCTGAAAACCCCAAACTACAGCAAAACCTCAAACACGAAGATTTGAGCGGGTGCTGCCATAACTTTGTGCATAAAAAAGGAATGTCTTGAGGAAAGTAGCAGTAGGAAATGGATTGAACTTTCTTCATTCTAATCAATCTTTTTAAACAAAAGATTATTGTTATACATTGGATATTCGTCGGTGCTCATCTGCAATTCGTTTGAAAACCACGATTATGAAGAATACGACCATATATCTTCTGACAATCCAGAGGGGAATAGCACGGCTCTCGAGTTGAGGTGGGATGATTATTGCATATCTGTTTACTTGTTTCTGGATTGTAAACCTGCGCACACTATAGAGCAATGTTGATGAAATGTCGGCGACTGCTCCCATTCTACGAAGCCATGCAGTTGAAACGTATTTTGGATGAAAAACGTCAGAAATATGTAAGTGTGGTAGAGTTAAATTGGTTTCATCTACAGTAGCGAGCAAAAAGATTGCAACTTTTGGTTTTTCGTCTGTAACTTTGTTCAAAGCAGAGCATGAGTGCCCAAATTTTTATGGGAGTTGTGAATACTCATGCGAGACAGGAAAAAGTTAGAGCCTGCCCATTCCACTGTTTTTCTGTTTTTTAAGAAAAATTTATTTCGCAGAAGTCGAAATCTGTGATTTGGCACCATCGACAACGTCTCGTGAAATGACGTCTATCGTTGGTATCTGACCACGCTTTGGTTCCTTGATGCAGAATCAACCCGTATACGCTAGAAAATATGCATCCGTACACCAATGGTTGACATACGCAAAGTCCACTTGAGGTTACTTCAGCAGTGATCCTCTATGAATGTATCTGTCAGCCTTGTTCCTTCTATCAGCTCTGTTTAGAAGGGAAAGGTATTGCTGACGCTTCCACAAGTTTAGTTACGAGTATTCGGTTTTAATGCAGTTCATTGCTCTCTCGGAACTCCGAAATATTCTTGCTGATTTCAGTGCACCCAATTGTGCACATCACGGAAAATAAGTTTTGGAATTTTTTCTGTCTCTGGGGGCAAGATGCCTCAACGATCCCATCAGTGATAAAGATGCTACAGGGTTCCTAGAATATTGTCGTGCACACTTGGATACATGCCGCCTTGGATTTGATGAGGTAGGTCTTACAAAGGTGCAATGAAATATACGAGACACCACCGAAGCGGGATATTGTAACTTGGAACATTGCAAATTGGCTAATTTAGCTTGATTTGGATTAAGTGAACTAAACGAGACATTTCTAGAGCAAAAGGCTCCGGATCAACTGAGAAAGTTCGTGTGTGGAGCAAGGGGGCACGTGCACTCGTCTTAGTGACCGGCACTGCTCACTTTGAGTAGTCCTCTTTCGATAAATCCAAGGCGGCATGTATCCAAGTGTGCACGACAATATTCTAGGAACCCTGTAGCATCTTTATCACTGATGGGATCGTTGAGGCATCTTGCCCCCAGAGACAGAAAAAATTCCAAAACTTATTTTCCGTGATGTGCACAATTGGGTGCACTGAAATCAGCAAGAATATTTCGGAGTTCCGAGAGAGTAATGAACTGCATTAAAACCGAATACTCGGAACTAAACTTGTGGAAGCGTCAGCAGTACCTTTCCCTTCTAAACAGAGCTGATAGAAGGAACAAGGCTGACAGATACATTCATAGAGGATCACTGCTGAAGTAACCTCAAGTGGACTTTGCGTATGTCAACCATTGGTGTACGGATGCATATTTTCTAGCGTATACGGGTTGATTCTGCATCAAGGAACCAAAGCGTGGTCAGATACCAACGATAGACGTCATTTCACGA
Organism: Ancylostoma caninum; assembly: GCA_037903475.1. Taxonomy (NCBI): domain Eukaryota; kingdom Metazoa; phylum Nematoda; class Chromadorea; order Rhabditida; family Ancylostomatidae; genus Ancylostoma; species Ancylostoma caninum. The sequence goes on from JBAJFG010000422.1 coordinate 158,849, forward strand.
GACGTTGTCGATGGTGCCAAATCACAGATTTCGACTTCTGCGAAATAAATTTTTCTTACAGAAAAACAGTGGAATGGGCAGGCTCTATCTTTTTCCTGTCTCGCATGAGTATTCACAACTCCCGTAAAAATTTGGGCACTCATGCTCTGCTTTGAACAAAGTTACAGACGAAAAACCAAAAGTTGCAATCTTTTTGCTCGCTACTGTATATTGAATATATGATGGGAACAGAATTACTGAGCAAACGCTGACGCTTCCAGAAAGACAGGCTTCCGTCTTCGAATGAATTGAACCGGAATTTGGATTCAGCTCTCACTGAAGATTTGTCATCGATTATTGGGAAACATTCTGATCGCTTGATGGTACTATTTTGTATTTTCAGCTATCGAGTGGAGAACAGGACCTCTTGGATCACACTGATGAGCGTGACTGACTCGAAAGCGCTATAGTCATCTAGGCGTGTACAGTATGGCCAAGGCAACAGGCGGAGGGCCAAGCAAAGTCCGAGATTTGAAGAAGTTAGACGCACAACTCTTAAAGGCAGCAAGAGCCGAAATCCTCGACTCCGAGCTGAGGTGCGGGTAGTGAAGTACAGACCCAGCACATCATAAATGTGAAACGAACACAGACAATGATGGCTTACCTGCAGAGAAACTGGAACTGTCGTCGCGAACACGCCTGGCCGTGTTCGCGTGCGGACAAGTGCTTCGATGTCGGGTGTGCGCGTCCTGCCACGAAACCCTGTGAATTGAACGCATTTCGTACTACCTTTGCGCCAAACCACGCGCCGCGATGGCTTTAGCGCCGAGGAAAACTCATACCGTCGCGAACACGGCCAGGCGTGTTCGCGACGAATGTTCCATTTTCTCTGCAAGTAAGCCATCATTGTTTGTGTTCGTTTCACATTTGTGATGTGCTGAGTCTGCACTTCACCAGCCGGACCTCAGCTCCGAGTCGAGGAATTCGGCTGAGGCTGCCTTTAAACTAAATTACCTGACATTTTTCAAAGACACTCCACAAGAATAATTTGGTACCAATTTCTCAGGGACTTTAAGCGGACAGCGTGCGCATCCAAGACAAGACAATCTGCATAATATTAGTGCTATAGTCCACGTGGACTGTAGCAACCTGCACCGCCGTCGCTTGTGACTGTGACGTCGGTGACATTCGATTGTAGGCCGGGCTGGCGGCGGCCGCCGAAGTTGGCAACGGGCGATCGTCGCTAATGTGAGCGATGGACGGTCTTCGAAAATGTAAAACCATGAAAAATGAAATAGTAAAAGCATCGATGAAAAAGATCCAATTGAAAGCCAGGGAATAAATCGCAGAATCTGCGCACACCAAGAGGGAATCTCCGGACGGTGTAGTCTTTACTTGTAAACACCGCTATTGTACAAGACCGGTCTCACCACGACCATCGCTGCTCCCATGACCCTGTGATGAAACACTGGTCAGCAGTCTCGTCAGTCTCGTATCAACTGAACATTACCTACAAACTGAGCCCCATCATGAAAGGTAACGATTTATTAGCGGCCTCCATGTCTGCGTTCTAGAAAGATTTGCACATCACTAGGACTTACGTGGAAGATAAATATATGAGGATGTGGAGATCGGACCGAGGAGGTAATTGTACCATTTGTACGGTGTTGGAAGTCATTTTTTTGCTGTTCTGCTTCAATACTATCATAAAGTCAACTAAAACAATAGTTGTTTTAAAGCTACTCCGGATATGCTTTCCCGGAACTCTACTGCCAGTCCATAGATGTCTTTTCTCGTCTTGCCACCACATGCCCTAATGAATATGGTACATTCGAGAAATGCACTGCCAAACATGTTTTGCCTTTTTTTCGTGAATTAATCTAATGTTGGTAGTGAGCAGTGGTCAATGGCTTATTTTCTGAAAATTCTAATGCACTTGTGAATACTTTTGAAATAGATGCAAATATTCTCGTGCAATACTCTATTGCAACAATCTTGCTAGTTCCTGTGGGTCGCACCGTGGAAATCTAAGATCTCTAGCCTATGTCTCCTGTAGTTAGTGAATTCAAGTCCATGCCCCTACTCAACATTACCAAATTACTTGGAAAGGTTATGCTTTGTTCAGGAGGCTATGAAGCTTAGCAAACTGGGAGCCGATGCATGCATTGGAGACAAATCCCAGTGTGAGTTCTGTCGAGATGCAAATTTTGAAGGGTTGAAAACTCTGTTGTATTAGGTTGGTGCAAAAATAATGCGCGTTTTCATGCCTTTGATTCCGAACCTCATAACTCCTTTCAATATCGATCTTTTTCATAAGGCTTAAAGCAATAAGATAGATGTTCTCCGACTACCGTGCATTTCTGATAGAACCTTCTAGAATCGACTAACTTCCGGAGAGCAGTTTTGGTATCACCTTAGTCTTCGAGAAAATTCTCCAGGAAGAAGTCGTCCAGGATCTCGGAGAAGTGGTAATCGGTGAGCGAGAAGTTTGCTGATTATGATGTAGGAGTCCGAGCTTCCTAGCTCAATTGCTCCAACCTATGAGGAATGTGTCGTGCAGGGTGTGCCTGGACGGTGCCGTGTAAGAGTGAAGAATCTATTTTATTGAGCAACGCGAGGGTCACACAGTGAAGTTTTCAATTTATTTTGTTTACATCTTAGAAGTACTTACCAGATTAGGAAGAATGAATGAGCTGCAGTGAGCAATTTTTGCAGGAGGTCACCACAAAGTCGCCTTGACCTTATTTTGGTGTTGCTTTGGCTTCTGGGTATGTTTCAGTGCATCATTCTCGTCCAGCTGTTGGTCAAGGCACTTCATTTTGCCGAAGAGGGTCTATATTTCATATTTAACTACTAAGCGACCGATTGTTTGGTCGCAATTCTTTCACTACAGATTCGCGAAGCAGACCTCTCAATGAGGATCAATGTGGTACACGTTCAGTATACGCGACATCGACTCGTCGAGCTTTTTCATCCTCCCATTTTTACCGAAGGGAGAGATGGTCTGACAACAATCACTGGCGAGGTTCTGCGAAACCAAATATGTTGTTTCGAATGGGTGCTCTTTGATAATTTTCATCAGTTGGGGATTGCGAACCCCAGGAAGACCTATGCGACATTACTTACTTTCGAAGCAAGTAATGCCAAGCCGAAAAATCCGGAAGCAGCTCGGCGGAATGCATTCGCTCACACTCCCTTCGCCAAAACTACGGTGGTATTTCGAACGGTTCCTGCTGCGATGCCGGCGAGTTTTAGCTCGCTGAAGTGAGTTTGGCAAAAAACTTGTTTTGGCAACTTTCGTTCTACAAATAAAAATTCACCAAAAACATGAACTTCGCTCAAAATGCATAAGATATTTGAAAAAGCCATGAAATTTGCTACAAAACCATGTGCAATTTCTCAAGCCGATGATAAGAAACACAGGAAGTTTTCTGCACCGAAGGTGAAGCAACGAAAAACGCGCATTATTTTTGCACCAACCTAATAGTACTGTCTTGTCTAGTGCATCAATGTAATAATTTTGTATAATGCATTAGAATTGCTCTTCACTGCGAGTTTATGCCCATGTCAGATCATCATCTCGGTCCAGTGACATACCTAATCGAAGGCTATGTTACAAATATTGCAGCTTTCAATGACACTATCTCACAAATTGAAGAATATGCTAGAGTGATTGACGAAGCACATACAGAGGTAAATTCCTTACCATATTCTCAAATCTCAGTGCAGCACCGTTCCGCTGTCTCAACAATTCATGCTCGATGCTGGAACCATCCCAAAACTTCGCCGGTAGTTGCCATTTTCAGAGCTCTGCACGGTGCTCCACAGCAGCTCAAAATAAGATATTTGAAAAAATTCCTATGTCAAATTTGAGGCTTGGCTGGAACAGCAACATTTGGGTGGCAATATACAGTCGCGGCCAAAAAGATATGATCAGCGCCATTTCAACAAAAGGATTTTTCGATATAAGTCACTTCTGGATTGAGCTTCTTTTTGATTTGGATGTGTTGAAGCCCTATGGTGCTTCCTACCAGCAGCTTATCTGGACAGAAACTCTATTTTGGTGGCTTTATTAAGCCTAAGCATCAATCTCCTCGGCTTCTTTTGATTTCAACCATTGTCTTCACTACCACCTTCCGAGAAAAATAAAGAGTTGATACAGACTAGGCAAACAAATGGCTATTTTTTTCCACCAGACGTCATTGCTGTACTTTCCTTTGCTGCTCAAATGCGTGGACTAAAATAACTGATTGAATTTGACAAAAAGTCCGCTTTATTATATCTAAAGACTGTTGGCTGCGTCACAGTTCCTATCTCAATGTCAGACGAGTTGTTAATAGTGGATGTCATAGGAATATCCTTCGTCGGAAAAGTTGCCTTTCGTTCGAGATTATTGAAAACTCTTTTTTTTTTCTCACTTTCTTGGGCATTTTGGTGATCCCATGTTCTCATGTAAAGAGAAAAACTGCGGAACACAACCACTACAGCAAATTTCTCACTCAAGATACAATTTAGAATAACTGCTTTGCGAATCGAGATGAGGGGATACAAACGAGGAACCATCATGTTAGTGAAGGCGGTAAATTTGGACTTGGAGCGTATTTGAAGTTATTCGAAAGTTATCTGAAAGTTTGGAAGTAGTTTGTGTTAGTGGTATGCAGCGCAAGGAAAGAGTACTTCGACCCTCATCATTTCCTGGAATTTCGGCCAAATAGCTCAATCCCATATTAAGTTATGAAGAAAAGATCCGCCTTCAACATGCTACTGATCATATCCTTTTGGCCGCGACTGTATATTCCTTGAGGAAGTAGGTCACACCTCTCCTTCCATTGAATTCCCAAATAGAAGTAATTATTGAGAATTTCCTATTAGACTTTCCCGCCGACCTAGTAAATGACGTCTCAGAGGGGTAGAGAAAAGTTAAAGAATAAGTTCTATAAAACAGTAATGATTTTTCTCGGGCAATAATAGGATCTCAAAAACCTTAACAAAATGGGGTGGGCAAAATGCGTTTTCACTGCAATGCGATGAAAAGAATGATAGAAATCGGGAAGCTGATGCCATAGCATTTACACTCTGTTCCTAACTTTGTATGATGGAGCAATGACATCAGTGGCCGCACTCATCTCTCGGCGGCCAGTTAGCAGCTAAACCTATTTCCTACTACTCTTCTTCCAAAGAAGCAAGGTATTTCTTTGATCCCACAGGAGAAATCGAACACCAAAATAAATTACAGGTTTTTCTCATCGAGTTGCTCCCACCGATTCTTACTTTTGGAGGTTAATGTGCTCACCCTGGAACTCGTATAATCTGCTTCGATAGTTGACTGTTTACGATAGTTGAGTGTTTCACATTTTGGCTGTCTTTCTCGACTTCCTCTCTAACTGCTGCACACCTATCTGGATTTCTTCCCTTTTACATCTTTCCGATTATCGTCCCCGGTGGAACCCCATATAGCACTAGTGCTTGCTGTATTCATACGTGAAGCGACCGCATCACGACAACGGTCACAACAGTCACGGCTAGCGATGATGTCACGCAGCGCAAGCGCCCTACTCACGATCTCGCAGGTTTGCCTAGGATCTATTATCAACGTAATAATCGCATCGCACGTGCTACCACGTAAACTTGGTACATCGCGTGATTCTTGGCAGGGGAAGTATAAGCAGCGAAATTGCGCCGCGGGACTAACAGCCAGCTACCACATAAAGATCATTTCTCGTACATGCTTTCCTACAGGATCATCCGCTTCTGGACAGGGTCCCTGAGCACGACAATCACTCCGCGATGGTGTAAAAACAGAGATTGAATGTAAAATGACCATTTCTGCAACATCTTGTACAGTCTCACATCCTTGGCGCCATTGCGTTAATTACCGCTTTAACGTTTGAAAAAAACGGCTTAGATGCGGTGATTGCGAAGCCTGACCAGTATGTAGTAGGCGCCGATGGAAATGCGTTTTTCGCAGATTCGGGAAGCGGTTATACACAGCTCGTGTTGGAATTGTTGCCGTGATAGCAGATTATAGGGCTTTCTTGACAGTTACCTAGTTTTCTTGACGTCAACCAAGACGAAGAACTATGTAGTGCGCCATAAGTTCTTGCAAAGAAAAAATGTTCAGAGATTTTCAAAGGGCGCTCGACTTTTCCAAACAACTTTATCCCATATAGTAGCACAAATTGTCCTTTCTCTAAATGACAAGTCGGGTGAGATTACATGCCTGTGTACATCATGTGTAGAAGCAAGTTTAGCGCGCCTCCATCCTCGCTCTCCACAACGCTGGCTATACTACGACGGACATTCATGAATGGCTTCTAATATCAATTGGAAGGGTGTATGAAAACATAAAACGAATCAAAGAGACAAGAACAGTGGAGGATCGACCAAGAGTGGAGGCGACCTTGATTTTCGCCGATGTTGGCATCACAATTAACACCGAGTATTATTTGGAACACATTCTGAAGAAGATAATACTCCCATGGGCATGTTCACACTTTGTTAGTTAACACTGGACGTTTCAAGAGGATTCGGCCTCAGCTCATAAAACTAAGATCAAGAGTGGTGCACGAACACGCTTTCTGATTCCATCAGTGCTGAGGACTGCCCCCCCCCCACCCCCTACAGCCTCGACCTGAACCCGATGGACTACTAGGTGTGGTCGGTTGTCGAGGCCAAGGTATGTGATGAGTCTCATGCCAGGTTGAATTCCCTGCTTGAAGCCCTACGAAAGGCGTGGGACAAATTAGACGACGATTACCTGCGTGCCACTGTGGATGTATTTCCGAGAAGACTTCAAGCTGGAACTAAAGCAAAGGGCGGCCTACTTGATGTGGCCCTGAATGCTGTTGTTGACTTGAATAAATGTTGATGCTAATATCACTGCTCTTACTCTTTTCTAGCCGTTATGGCCGCTTGAAATACCTTGTGCAAGAAATTATGGCGCACACTGTATTAAGAGAACTCCGTGATTGGCCAGCATGATTGGAGGGTGACGATTCGTGTGCGAGCGGCACGGTCCCTCCTCGTAATTGTTGAGTCCGCGAAAAACACACTTCCACTTCACTGTATATCAGAGAAGACGCCAGGACGCATGATAGAATGAATATTTTTCGAATTCTTGAACAGTGTAGCTATAGTCTTGGCAACTTTGCAAAATTTCAGATGTTCGCCAACACAACGAAGAAATATCTGGAGAAACTTGAGAACAGCGTTCGCTCTTATAAGGACGTCTCAGAAAACAGTTTCATTGCCAGCTTTGATGTGAGCTGTGTTAATACAGTAATAGAAGTCTTGGTTTTTTGTTTTTATAGATACCCGCCTGATCGTCGTGAAAGCCGGACTCTCATGCTTCTTTTGGGCACGCTTCGCTCTCATCGCATTCGTGTATATATTCCCTTCTACTGAACGCCGCCGTACCACTCTCGCAGCCGTGGACCCGTTCGAGACATCTTCCCCACTTTCGGACGCTGGTGCACCCTTATCAAACCGTTGGACCCGTCCTCAGACGATTCCCCACTTATGGACCCCGGCGCATCACTCTCACAGTTGTTGATCCGTTCAGTGGTAACTGTCCCACAGTCGGGCGCCGGCGCACCTCTGACATAGCTAGCGACCCTTTTCTTATTATCTTTTCCTCATCCTGGTCACATCGCAACTCTCATCCCTGCCACCCTTCGTCTGCTCCTCCTTTTAGCGGCATCCTCTTTTTAACGGCGTCATATCCACCTCTCCCCTTTCATACAGGCTTGCAATCACAAGCCGTTCCAACGGAGATGTAAACAACTTTTCATAACAAGAAGTCAACATGTTCGAACATGACAAAAGTGGCTCGAAACACCTTTAAATCAATGTAATCAAAATTTACCATATTTTCGTACATAACTCGACGCGCTGAATGCGATCTTGTAGGTATTTTCCGTTTTTGATGGCTGGTTCTCGTGCACAGATGCACACACACATGAACTGCCAATTAATACATAGATAGTATAATCACACTCACATTTTGTGAATGTGTGACTACTAGGGCTCTAAACTAAAATCTATTCGCTATATTCGTTCAAAGAAACCAATTTGACTGACTTCTATTGGAGCTGTCTTTATTGGGGGGGGGGGGGTAGAAGTCAATGACCGGCATCACTTGAATGGTTATGGACATCTAAGCTGCCAGAAGTTGTAATCTCTTCGCTCGTTACTGTACGTGGAGAGACCGGCACGTCCGAACTCCGAAACTGCTCACTTTCAGCGAATCGCGTAACTCAGTCATGCACCCTTTCCAAGGTAAAGCTTTCATTGCGAATCCTTCTCTAGAAATCCTGCACATGCAACTGTGTAAGGCAACTGTGAATACGATTGTCGAAAAGTGGGAATTGTTTTTGATCTGAATTCTCATATGATGCCTATCATTTCAAAAACAATGAAGTAGATCTTAGAATGCATCCAATAACGTCTTACACGGTAGGTTCAAGGGAGTAACATAGAAAAAAAGAGGAAATGGTTTGAAGCATTGCCTTACAAGGTTCTACAGTATACATATATACCAGTTTTCACCTCACAGATTTCATACTATACGGCTACAGGAGTGTAGGTAGGATGTAAGATCCGTGTGTCAGAGTAGGTAATGCAACAACATTTTGGGTAGGGTAAAAGGTCTGGTTTTGAATGGTGTTCGCTGTTTTGAATTTTTGGGATTCAAGCTTCTAGTCGTTTTCTATGCGGTTTGAAAGGTTCAAACAGATTAGCTACTCGTGATGTCGGCCAAGCTAAGGAATCAATGGACTATTGTAATGGTAGTTCAATATCCCGTGGGGTTTCACGTTAGTGTTGTTGCATAATGAACAACTTTTCACTCGACATAAAAAATGGACCACTGTAGAAGACCAACATGCATTGAAAGCCGAGATGCACACACCGTTGGTTTCCTTCATCGCTATCTAGTTTTAGAAAGTGTATGAGCAGCAGAACAGTGCCTGAATGCTGTTTGCTGTTTTCAGGCATCTCAGCGAATGGAATCGCATGCGTCGAACTCCTAAAACCTAAAAACGGGTGGAATTGGGGTCCTGTTCGATTGCTGTTCGCTTTCTAATTAGTCGCTATTTGATTGCGATTCGATTTTGGTGTAGGAATGGAATAGCAATCAAACAGCGACTGAATAGCAACCCACCAGCAACGGATCGCTAGAGCCTTCTATATGGAAATGGTAACTCAACCATCTCATTTTCCAGGATGCACTTCTACATCATTCTCCTGATTGTAGTGAGTTAGCTTCTGCTGTAGAAGTATGGAAGCCTTTCTGTAACAGTGTACCTCTTTATTTCCAAGGGACATGGGTTATTTGTGGTATGTTTGCCACTTCTATAGGGCTGCAATTCTTATGTAATTTCTTGTGTACTAAACTGAAACAATGTTATGCGGGAAAAGCACCTCGTCGTGCTTGACATCCAGAAATGTCACTGGATTTCTTGCAGGGATCACTGCCATCGTTTCCATTCACGTCACATCAGCTGTCTTCAAAGCTTCGGATTTTCTCAACCCAACAGAACATTTCAGACCATATCGTCCTAAGGTATGCAGAGTGGTTCTCTCAAGAACCTACTTGGAGGTCGTGTAGAAAAAGGAAAGCCGCACTTTCCTACGAGATTGGCGCGATGTAATGGCTTAGCTACTCAGACTTATTGCTACGGCGGATATTTTGGAATTTATTGAAAAGCATTACCTGCTCATAGGCAGCATCCGTCGAAATTCTCAATTCCGAATTGAGCTGCTACAGTGCATTTCATATAATAATTATAGGGACACCCGAATTTTTGCTGTAGCGAGCTTCATTGTGAACCAATCGATCCGATTTTTTCTCCATTAGATTCAGGATGTGAAATAACCTCTAGAGGCCTACTTTTCATTAGCATCATCGATGTATAAAATTTTTATAGGGAAAGATAGGAAAACCAGTGTTTCAAAATTATAGGGACACTTGGACTTGATTGAACGATGCGCTCATAAAGCGGGAACTAACAGTGTATTTGTTACCAATATGTTCTTTCCTATTCAGTGCTAACCCAAACATCCTATTCTCCAGACTGGTGAGGGGGTTCCAGATGAGATTCGGCACAAGATTGATCTTAGTTTCTTGAACTGTTCTTTTGAATTTTTCAGCATAAAAATTCTAGCTGCATTAAGCATGGCTCCATCTAGAATTTGTGCTATGAACATTTTCTGCTAGTTATGAGTGTTCAGAAGCATATTCCATTTGCAAGGCGTCGAGTTTGTGGCAGTTTCTCCGTGCTCTGGTAGGCTAACTCACGGGGTTGGTTGCACTTCCTTTAACCAAAACAAACTTTTGCCAGAAGTAACATCTCAGATGTGTTGTTAAATGATCGAACAAGGTTCGCTGAATGTCATTGCGTTGAGTTCTAATTGATGCAAAGGTGTTGAACAACTTATGCCGTTCACCATATGACATCATCGAACAAGCGATCTTCGCCTCCCAAGTACCGTTTTGAAAAAACTAATTCTTTTCTCCAGAAAGATAACCTGATCCTATGAATAAACGAGAATTTGGTCAAAGCAATGTTTTCATTCTATGATGGAGTTCAGGAAGCGACTGTGTGCAGTGGCGATTTCGTGCACGTAGTAGGTTGTTCATCCCCTTTCTACCAATTAGAATTCAGCATTCTGACATTCAGCTAACCCTGTCTGATCACCTAACACCACATCTGAGATGTTACCTCTGACAAGAATTCGTTATAGTTAAAGAAAGTGCAGTGAACCCTGTGAGTCAGGCTACCAGAGCACGGAGAAACTGCCACAAACTCGACGCCTTGCAAATGAAAGGTGCTTCTGAACACTCATTCCTAGCAGGAAATGTACATAGCACAAATCCTAGATGAAGCCATTCTTAATGCAGCTGGAATTTTTATGCTGAAAATTTAAAAGGACAGTTCAAGAAACTAAGATCAATCTTGTGCAGAATCTTATCTGGAACTCCCTCACCAGTCTGGAGAATAGGATGTTTGAATTAGCACTGAATGGGAGAGGACCAATGGTAACAATAACACTGTTACTTCCCGCTTTATGAGTAAATCGTTCAATCAAGTCCGAGTATCCCTATAATTTTGAAACACTGGTTTTTCTACCTTTCTCTATAAAAATCTTATACATCGATGATGCCAATGAAGAGTAGGCCTCTAGAGGTTATTTCACATCCTGAATCTAATGGAGAAAAATCAGATTGATTGATTCACGATGAAGCGCGCTACAGCAGAAATTCGGGTGTCCCTATAATTATGAAACTCGCTGTGTAGTGACACCCATTTTCAGCACATAAATAAATAAATGTGTAGCAAATACAAAGAATCAAGACTCCGAATCCGAGTCGAAATCGCGGACCCAGCTCACGTGCACGTGCACGTGTTTTCGAACCGATGACGCACCAGCGAGCAGTGGTCCATCACATGCACAAGCGCGTTTGACCGCGCCTGCGCATCGAGACTCACGGGATGTCAGTGGAGCGCGAAGAGATATACGGAAAACGGCATTCAGATCTTGCGGATTTCTCGCATGTGTTGTGCTATTTCAGTGTTGGATTTGAGGTCTAAGTCTCTCGTGAACCCTGAAATCAATCAAGATCTCATACACGAAGATTTGAGCGGGTGCTGCCTTTAAAGTGCACAGTACAAGAAATGAAAGTCAGACATTGTTACACCACACTGCATATTCTAACATTCGAGCATTATACGGATAATTTTTGGCCAGCTTGGACTACTACTAGACCGTCCTGATTCCCCAATACTTTTCAGTGAATTTTTCCAGAACTACTGAACTCATTTGATAAGCTCGACACATGGTAGAGAACATGGTAGGCTTAAGCGAGGCGATTTTCAAAGTGTGTATCAATGGGGTAGGCACGATAGCCAGGGTCACGACATTGCCGGAGTTTTCCTTTTCTTCGAAGACCGTTTTACAGAGTATGAGACTCAGTGCAGAAGGATCAAGAAAAATGTATAAACGAAGTGCGGAAGGCGCAAGAAAAACAAAGAGGAAAAGTGCAGAGGGGTCAGCAAAAAAGAGAAATAAAAGTGGAGAAGGTACACGAAGAAAAGGGACCAAACGACAAGGCGGCAAAGGTGATCAGAATAAAAGTGTGATACGAAATGTTCTTCGAAAAAATAACGAAGCTGAGCCCAGAACTCCAGTGGATCTCTATGACGCCGTTCCTCGTGAGTTGCTAAGTTTAATGCCATTTAGCAGACAATATCGACTGATATCATATATGTATCAATTATCGGTGGCTCGTACAGCAGCGATACCCAGGACACAGCACGCAGTGGTCACTGGAGGTTGAGGACTACTAAGTCCAATCACGCTCAGAAATGGGTTACTAAGTACCTAAATATGTATTGGATATCTTTCAGGAAAAAATGAAGTGAACAAGAGTAATACCAATAGCTTCTAATAAGGTCCAACAATGAAATTCCAGCTAGTTCGTGAAGTTCGTGAACATTTTGGTGCAAATTATCTCCAATCCAAGCTGAAACCCTCGAAAAACTAATCACGGCCAGGAACTGTCGGAACCCCCTGGAAGTGGCTCGAACTTGTTAAAGGACCGGTAAAAACCAAAAGATTGTCATTGGAGCACGTTTTTATGTCAACCCCGAAAGTTTTTCAGGGAATTTCTCTAGTTCGAAGGAGCGTGTTGATGCGCTGTCAACTCCAAAATGTGCGTCAAGGGGGTGATAATTCTCCCCCAAAGTGGCATCCTTCGTTTTTGAGAAACCATCTTCGTTTTTGAGAAAAAAAAACGCCGAAAGTAGTCAAAAAAGTGGCCAAAAACCACTTTTTGATCATTAATGACAGTTCTTTTCAAAAACGAAGACAGTTTCTCAAAAATGAAGGATGCCGCTTTGCAGAAATTATTGCTCGTGTAGTGGGGATGAGCGAAAGTCAGATCCAAATATTCCGAACTGGGAAATCGGAAGTCGGAAGCCCCAAAAAAGACCGGAATATCGGAAGTGCCGGAAGTCGGAAGTCGGAAGTACAGGGAGTCCAATGAGTGTACATGCACATGCATATATGTAGTAGAATAGGGTGGTGTAAACTATGTTTTGTTGGAATAATTGGCGTTCATTTCGATAATTTTATCTAATTACTCTCATAAGTAGTGGTATCAATTCAGAACTGAACGATAAATAAGAAATAAAGGATCGCTCAACGAAACATAAGTGATTGACTGTAGCAAGTTCGCCAGATATCAAAAACATCTTTTACACAGCAGCCCTTTAGCCACCCTGCTACTTTGAATAAACTGAGAGTTGCCTGATGTTGGTTTGATCCCATGCTGTTTACTTAGTTAACATTATTTGAAGTAAATGAGAACGAACAACTTTAAATTTTTCATCGATTCTTTTAGAAAGTGCTGAATGTTGAGTAGATCCTCTCTTATTCCTAACTGCATTTTTGGCAAAGTGATTTCGTTAATACATGTACTGATGTGTAGAATCGAACCCATAACAAAAACGTTGCTACTAGGACAACATAAATGTATCTCCTAAAATTTCAAAAAAAATCCACAACGAAAGTTTTGGTTTAAAGACTGTTGCTACCCTGTATGACATCCCATCTAAGACAGCAAAACTTGTGGGAAGCTGAATTCTTAGGAAGCGTTACTTTTGGTTCGCGACTACCGTATTGTGCACACAATGCCAGTCAGATCTTGAAAAACTGCACAAAATTAGCAGCAACCTTGTGATTAAACGCACTCCAAGACTTCCGAAAACTTCCGGCTTTTTTTCGCCATTTTTCGGAAGTCCGAACTCGGAAGTCGGAAGACCCAAAAACACCGGAAGATCGGAAGTTTCGGAAGTCGGAATTCCACTCATCCCTGGTGCGCACCCACACTCAAAATTTCAACATGATCCGCCACCTACAAGAAGAGCAACATCTGATTATCAGTGGAGCGCGTCAGAGTTCAAGGAAAGGATGAAGTATTAACAGTTCGTTCAATTCATATTTGATGAGTGTTTTCGGCAAGCGCGAGTCTATTTCACATAGGATTGATCCAGTCGCAGCTCTGACACTTATCAGAGCAGGTTGGAAGCACAACGTTTGCGGCTTTGACCCTAATTTTCATTCAGAGTATGCATGTATCGCCGGCTGCCTTTTAAAGAAAATCCTTTAGAAGTGGGCGAGAGTAAAAACCATGACCATCAATGGACACATCACATCTAGTATGAACCATAAAACCATCACCGGACGCTGTAACTAAATTCCCCCAAATATGCTCGATGCCTACTGAGTCCTGCTGGTCAATGACCACCACGTGCTGTGCCCAGGCGACACCAGAGCGACGCCCCGCCTACAATCAATAAGTATCGGAATCGATATCGCTGACGACATACTCCACGTATAATATGTATGGGAGTGCTGCTAAAACTGCAATTAACACATTCGCGACAGTGTGCTCAACCGGGTGGGCACGCGGTTTTCAGGGGTATATTTTTGTAAAGCCCCCATAATTAGCAAACTTCTATGTAGTGGTGTATAAACAAATATTTAAGGATTCCACACACGCACTGGGCAGAGCAGGTCTTCCTTTTTTCCTAACTCTTTTTAAGTACGTGGTCGAAACGTACAACGGAAAGTACGATACATGTTGTGAAGAAAGTTCAATCAGTATCAAGTGAATGAACGACAAACATTTGGAAAGACTCTTGAAAATCACAAAAGAAGAAACGATCGATCTTAAATTTGCACAAATTCGGAGTATTATGATGCAGAGGAGAAATTTCCACGTGAGGTTGTGCACGGAACAAACGCGCGTTCAAACGAGCGTGTCCAACGTGACACACCATGCCAAAAGCGTAAGGTCACGAATGTGTTAGAGCTACTCACGAATAGAACAGCATTAATTGCTAGCATTGTCCAACAATGTTAACACAGTGAATATGGTCTCTATACAGGCGTGAATTATCGTAGATGTAGGGATGCGAAACATGAACCTACAAGTTTTTAGAGAATGCTCATTCTGCATGCGATGACGCTGCAGAAATGTACAAGGAGGACAGAGTTGCAAGTGGTAAAAACAAGTCAAAATCTGCAGAGTAAAAATAGAAGAAGAAATTTCGGAAGAGAGACGATACTTTTTATCCATTATCACATATTCCATATACATAACAGATTAATAAAAGGATTTCTTTCTCGTGAGTGCAATGAATTCATATGTGCAAGCTTATTGAATGCTAAAATGATCAAGAAGTAAGTTTATGAGCAAAATTATCTCATCTGGCTTTGTACCATCTCTTCTTTGTGTATTAATCTGATGCCTCCACGCAACACCTACAACCGATTTGTGACAAGTCGCCGGATTTTCCCCACAGCCCTCCACTTGTGAATGTTGAAAAATTGTGTAGTATTGTGGGTTGCCAACGGTTTTGCTGCCTACGACGTGAGCAACCGTTCTTCCCTGCTTACGGGGATCCTACTTTTGTAAAAATTTTCAGAGCTAGGGTTGTGCTTTTAAAAGCAACAGGAACGTAACTTTTAACGTCTGAGATCTCGAGATCTGAGACGTTACAATATCACAAAAGACCTGTCGCCAGAGGCATCAGCCTCGCGAAGATAAAAGGGAATAAATACCCTCCGTCTATTCCTGATTATGTTATGGCATGGAACGAAGAGGCTGTTTTGGTACCAATAATTTGTTTCCCTGTGATGGAGCATGTTTACCCATACTTATTTCTATCCACTACTTCACCTTTCAACTTCGGTCATCCCTTTCAAAAGACAAGACGCAAGATTGTTTTCGGTAGGTTGGGCAAAATGATCACTGCATTCATGTTCAAGATCACCTAAACCTTGGATTACAGCAAAATCATGGAGACATGCCTATTACATCTGGCAGCCATGCTGGTGAACTATATCAACTAGAAAGAGCTAGGAATATTTGGTGGCTATTGACTCCACAGGATGCAACTGGTTTTGGAAGAGGGCGCACCAACCCGTTGTGAAGAAAGGCTGAAAACCATCACTAGCGTATTGGATACTAAACTTATGTGCATCATGAGAAACGTATCAAATATTCAATTTGATTTTAAAGACAAATTCCGACAACTCTTGTCAGACAGGTTTAGACAGGTGGATTTATTGGTACGCCCTTTTGCTTAGTTATTACCAGATGCTCACAATCCAGGCAACGGCAGTCGGGTCGTCAGGAGGGATAAAACCTCAGGTGGATAAAAGAACGGATAGCGTTTGAACCACTACCAGACCTCTGGAGAAGGCATTCTTACCCAGACATCATGCGCATACAATAGAGATCCACAATCTGGTTGACGCAGAAGTACAGCATTAACTCGTGTAAGAATTTTTATTTACAGCTCGATCATAAAACACTACTCATAATGAAGACACATCGATTTGTACGAATACAGTGCAATCGAGAACAGACACAAATATGAAATGCTACAACTAAAAGCCCTTCGTAGCGTTTCGATATTCCTTAGTGAACTCCTCCAGATATGGATATGTGCTTTCATCCAAATATTTTGCACGTTTAAAATATAGTAGCAACACTTGGTGCACATAAAGATACTGATGTTCAGTCTGGACTTGCGTGGATATGGGGTTCTGTTTTAGCTGATTTACTAGTGCACGCTAACCTGTACGCTATTGTTCCGTTCCTTACGTAAATTTAAGAGATATCCACGCATTTCAAGTAGAGGTGCTGGACGATGTATAAGCTCCATCGCGAGTTGAAGCAATACTATAGAACCTGTTCGTCCTATACCAGCAGAGCAGTGCACAATAATTGGACCTCTGAATCAAATGTTTAGACAACAAAAGGAAAACTCACAAAGATGTAAATTGATGCAATGACGCCCGCGCCGTTTTGTGCATCTTTGCACATTGTCTCATGTTTTTCGTTTTTTTCCCTTCACGATTTCGATAAATTGCCTGACACTGATCACCTTGACCGTATCGTACAGTCTATCCGAAATGATGAAAC
Source organism: Ancylostoma caninum (assembly GCA_037903475.1). Taxonomy (NCBI): domain Eukaryota; kingdom Metazoa; phylum Nematoda; class Chromadorea; order Rhabditida; family Ancylostomatidae; genus Ancylostoma; species Ancylostoma caninum. The sequence continues at coordinate 175,824 of JBAJFG010000422.1, forward strand.
GGATGAAGCCGGTGAGAAAGTTATAGGCAGCGTTATGCTAGAGCAACCCTTCTTCCAACTAGCGCGTTCCGAGAATCTTTCGATGCGCAGTTAAGTGATAGACACTGAAGAGTGCAGAGATCTGATGTGAATGATGGTCAAAGGTCGTGCAACTCTGAATTTTCCTCCCGCGGTGGATCCGCGGTTGCTCTGGATAGATCCGCACAACCCCATGGTGGAATACTCCCGCACCATGCCAGCAAGTGGCCAAGGTGGATCTGCAGTATCATTGCTTCCCACGGTGGATCCGCACATGCCGCATGGTAGACCCGCACATTCCCGCGGTGAACCCGCAGTAGCACTGATAAGATACGTTTAAACACACCACACGTGTCGACACGTATGGCCTAGTTTATAAGAAGGAGGACTTCCCAGAATGCATTCGAGAGTGCCGGTAAGCTTCAAATCCAGTGGAAGTGAAGAGATGGGAGGACGAAGTAGAAGTCCATAGGAAATTTACATGGCACTGCACAAATTTACTATCCTAGCCCAACTGTCGCATGCAACACCCTACCAGGTAATGCTTGCTTTCAGTAGCATGAAGAAAAAGATTAATAGTGGCTGTGTGCGATGATTAATTGCATACTAGATGAGAAATGCCCTGCGCATGGCACAAATGATACTTTACACCAAGTAATTTACCTATAGTTAGTATCATTAAGATACATACCCCACGGTGATTCACACATGCGGGAAGGGTGGGGTTACCGACTCCCCTACTCGGACGAACCGCGGATCCACTGCGGGCAGGAAGTTAGGAGTGATCACTACTATTTTGAGCATGTGGAAGATCTTCGATCCCTTTGTTCTGGTGTAATTTGATCCTAATTTTGTGCTCAAGATATGCCACACAGCCTAGTACTGTTCCTACACCACATCAATAAAGATGACTGAATGGGATTACATGAAACTTTCTTGTTTAGCAGGACAAGTTGAGGAACAACTACTGGACTAGATTTCCATTTGCAACTATTGAGCAAGGAAGTGCTAAAACAACTATCCTGCCATAATTTTTTATTTTACAACTATTTAGCGAGCTGGTGGTCAAATCTAATATTTTACCAGCTCGTCGTTTCTGACTACTGGTGAAGAAAGTGGCGGAGATTAATATTTTGACAGTATTTGTGAAACTGGTTTCTGATGCGATCAAAAACGAATTTTTCAAAAGCTGGTCAAATGGTTGTTGCAGAGGTTCTAACTGTACATATTATATAGGGCTAGGATTCGTTAAAGTGTGAGCGAGCGAAACCAGGCTTGCACTGGCTTTCATGTCCTGTGTCTCTTACCATAACCTGGTCTATAGGATAATCAATCACGCTAACCACTCATGGTTTGCCTAGTTAACTTTCATGAACTACTATGTTCAACAGCATGCACGTGATATCACGTGACACTTCAAGTATCTACTAGCCTGATCTTCCGGCTAACGCCGGACTCTCAGCCTTCTTTTAGGCTCGCTTCGCTCGCCACGCTTCCGAGTGATACGTCTTCCACTACCGCACCACTCTCGCAATTGTGAACCCGCACAGTAACATCTTACCCACTGCTGGACCCCGGTACATCAAACTCGCATCCATGGACCCGTCCACTGAAATTTTTTTCCACTACAGGAAGCCGTCGCAGCTCTTCCATAGCAGTAGCCCGTTTCCCTTAATTTCCTCACCGTCCTCGCTGTGTCACGTCCATCTGGTTCGACCCCTTCTCCCTAAACCATACTCATCCGCATGTTATCCTTCACGTGACTTGATAAACACAGACAAATAAATACCGAGGTTCATTCATTCCCACTGTGATGTAAACAACTGTGGGTCTTCCAACCAACGAAAAATGGTCCCGTTCTCGAAAATGGCAATAAAGCCTTGCGCCGCGATCGCCCGCTTGCGACTCGACCTTGAGTTTAAACGAGAGCAAAGGCGACATTTTCAGGATCTGATAGATTGTTTGAGTTGCCACGGAGTTGGCCATTTGTGGACATGCCATTATGTTGAATTTAGCTGCTGCGACGATATGGTCTGCCTGAATATAGGGTGCGCCCTGTACAGAAAATTCCTCCTTTTTTGCTGCCGAGAGTCCAGACGTATGCAGTTTCATATCTAAAACCAGTCTGGCCGTCTGGCTAACGCCGGACTTCCAGACTTCTACTGATGCTCGCCTCGCTCGCATACCCCGCATACGATGCAGAAAAAAAGGTGGACAGATTCAGTAGATCCTGTATCCCCCCGAGTAAGTCCATCGACTTTTGGAAAGCTCTCGATCGCGTGAGCGGTAGCCTTTCTCCACGTGGGAGAAGTAATTTCTTTCGATTGCCCCTAGTGGCCGTTTTTAATTGGAAGTAGCCGATTCAGTGGAAATGCTCTCTTGAAATTATCTATCTTTAGCAGGTTGTTGTGGTAACTCAAGTGATAAGGGTCTGCCCATGTATAAAAACAGAGTATAGGGTGGGGTCGATTCAGATACAAATGGACTGGAATGAGGAGGGGAATACGGATTGGAATAACATGCACCTAGGTCACATAGATAGAAGGAATAGCCGGAACGAGTGCCAGGGCACCATTCATCGAAATGGGCGCCCTTATCACCGTCATACGTTTCCCCACCTTTGCTCGCCGTCGCACGCTTATCACAATGGTGGTCCCATCTCCCCCACTCGGGCGCCGGCGCACGCTTATCACAGTGGTGGACCCATCTCGCCCACTTCTGGGCGCCGGCGCACCCTTATCACAGTGGTAGACCCATCTCCCCCACTTTTGAGCGCCGGAGCACCCTTATCACGCCGTTGGACCTGTCCCCCACTTTTGGGCGCTGGCGCACCCTTATCACAGCGGTGGGCCGTCTCCCCCACTTTTGGGCGCTGGCGCACCCTTATCACAGTGGTGGACCCGTCTCCCCCACTTTTGGGCGCCGGCGCACCCTTATCACACCGTTGGACCCGACTCCCCCAATTTTGAGTGCCGGCGGAGCCTTATCACAGCGTTGGACCCGTCTCACCACTTTTGGGCGCCGGCCGGCGAGGCCTCTTCACAGCGACCCGCCCCCCCCCCCTCTTTTAGGCGCCGGTGCACCCTTATCATAGGAGTAGACTCGTCTCCTCCACTTTGGGCGCCGGCGCACCCTTACCACAGCGTTGGACCCGTCCCCCCACTTTTGGGCGCCAGCGCAGCCCTTCTGTATTGACTCCATTGACGGACCCGTTGCACATTGTCCAACCTTCTCCTCGATCCCATCCCTACCCCACTCAACCATACCACACCCATTCCTAGGCTTTTATATGATCTCGCAATCACGATCACTGACCAATTGTAGAATTTCGTAACGGTCTGACACACATACATACAGACAGACATGAAAACAAACTAAGCCCGTTATTATAAGCCATGATGATCTTCATATCAATGTTCATAGAGCTTGAACTCACCGACAATTTTTAAGTTTAGAAAGTATAGCAATCGGTGCAAGGTCCGCTTCTGGCACACCACGATCCGGCCAATCCAACCAGTGGTAGTGTATACATGAGTGCAAAGGTTGTCCAGGAACTTGCACATCCAAATGTGTCATCCCAACCTGTACTTTGGTTTCGATGGGGAATTCAAACTGAAATAGGTCTTCATTGTAATTATTATTTATCGTTGCAATTGGCTAGCATTAGTGCGGGGCACAGAAACCAATTTCAATGCATTATCCACGGGAAAATTCATATTTAGAACTTTGCAGTAATGTCCCTTGAGCAACGCAGAGTTGACATCCATTGACAAAATCGCATGGTGGGCGCAAAGAAATACATTGTTTTCCGTGGGTTTGAACGCGTGGGGTATGTATCATCGTGAGGGAAAACGGGGCGTGATACGGTTCTGCGATTGGTTCGTTCAAATGTTGCTCCCGCCCAGATCGGTTGACTCGTTCTCATCGCGCGCGATTCCACTATACTTGACTGTGCAAAATTTGAATGCGACCAAGAACGAGTTGATCGTGATGGGCGGGAAATCTCCGTCTCGTTTTCCCTCACGATAATACACACCCGAACGCGTGCGCACGTGTTTCCTCAGGTCTGCCATTGAAAAAGGTGGCCTACTCAAGGCAGAAGTAGGATTTTTGCGGTTAAAAATAGATCATCTCCTCAGAAAAGCAATCATTCTTCGTGTTACGTTCACAGTTGTGTGATCATCTATCGCATTTCGCAAGCACTCGTGGGGTTCGATGCTAGCACAGAGAGGAGTTCAATCCCAGTTGCACCTTGGGTCGAACTCCTGATTTCACCCCTCATGTGCTCTGTTCGTCCCCTCACGTGCTGCTGTTCCACCCTCCACGTGCTGTCTTCCTCCTCTCATGTGCTGCTGTTCCACCCAACACATGCTGAGTTCTTCACTAGACGTGCTCTGTTCGTCCCTCCACGTGACATTTCATGTTGGATGTGTCTCTGTACGTCCACTTTATAGCACGTTCTCGCTTCCCGATAGCGCACGGGAAGCACGAATGCGCGTGGAGTGCCTTGACGTGCATGAGCTTCGTGCGCCAGCGTCCAGTGGGTTTTGTGGCCATGCAACGGATTTTTACGTCCGTGTCGTTCGCGACAGCATCCACGCATCTGGTCTGACCGATTGTCGGGCCACGGTTTCCACGGGGCCTCCTGACAGACAAGTCAGGTAGGGCTCCTTTAGTTTCCGCCTGAGCGGAGACTAGACCGAGACTTCCACACCCGACAGTGAGATAAGGTAATCGTTATACTCCCCGAGGAGTATAGCACCCTGCATCGCCGTCGCTACCATCGGCAGACCCCAACATTAGCTACCCCTCACAGTCGATTAGCACCGATGCCATAGTCGCCAACATCGGCAGCCTTCGTCGCTGGCTACGGCGGCAGCCGCAGCGCCCGGCCCACAATTGATATGCGCCGGCCTCACAGGCGCCAACGATGGCGACACAGGGTACAGCCCTCGAGGACTAGCCGAAGTGTTGCATACTTGTCAGTATCAACCAAATGTTTGACAAACATGGTATGGCCATTTTTTTTCGTGCTGGGGTCGAGCCCCAAAAATAAATGCATAGGAACTGGTACGCGGGGATGGAACAGAGCACGTCTAGCAATTCAAATTAGTAGGCGGAGAACAGGGCGCAGCACCAGGTGGTCATTGACCACCAGGACTTAGTAGCGTCCTGCAGATTCAGGGGGCTTAGCACCAATGTCCGGGGCGTAGCCGACCGCTAATCGTCTACTGATGTTAGACACAAGCAGATTTCAGAGATGCACGTCTGAAGGATCATCAAAATCGTGGCTGAAGATCACTGTCGTTCAACCAATTGCTACATACCTACCCTGCACTCTGGTGCGCTCCAATGATAATCAGGTGTTGCTCAACCTGTAGGAGACGTATCATGTTGGAATTTTGACTGTGGATGCGCACTACACCAACAAGTATCCCCCCAAAGTGGCACACTTCGTTTCTGAGAAACCGTCTTCGTTTTTGGAAGAAACCGTCATCAATGGTCAAAAAGTGGCTTTTGACCATTTTTTGACCATTAATGACGGTTTTTTTCAAAAACGAAGACGGTTTCTCAAAAAAGAAAGATGCTACTTTGGGGGAGAGTTGATACCACCTAAGTGCTTTTCTTGGAGTTGATAGCTTATCGGAACACTTCCTCAAACGAGAGAAATTTCCTGGGAAAGTTCCAGATTTGAGAGAAAAAAACCACGCTCCGATGACAATTTCCTGTATCTGACAGGTCCTATAACAAGTTTCAACAAGTTCCAGCGGGATCAAGCAGTTCCGTACTGAGATCGGTTTTTTTTTTTCGAAGATTTTAGCTTGAATTTTAGGTTGTCTTCGCTAAATGGTACGCATTTCTTGCTGAAACATCATTCGTCGTCTCACTAACGCTTATTTAAGTCACTTTTTAGTGCTATCTGCCTTTCCTGAAAGAACCCTAGTGTGTATTTACTTAGGGAGCCCATTTCGGAATCCGACTGAACTTAGTACTCCCCAACCGACATTGACCACCTAGTGCTGCGCCCTGGCGGAGAAAGAGCACGTATTGCATTTGGAGCATGTGGTCTCTTCCCATGGGGGTGGGGGCGGGGCTAGAACTTTTCGTGCTGGGGTCGAACCCCAGGAGTGCCTGCGTTCATGTGATCAGTTCATTTATAACCGACCACATGGAATGCAACTCGTTTCATAAGCAAAGCGTTCCGTTGACGCTTAGAACTAACAGGAAAGGGAGAATAGGGGTAGTGAGAGAGACATTAAAGGCAGTGTCCAGGCAAAACCGTTTAGCTTGAGTGCTCGTTGGATTAGGATAGCGGATCGACTCCATAGGCAAATGCCATAGTTTGCCAGCGAAACCAAAGTTTCAGCGAAAAAGTCGCAGGAATAAGCGAGATATCCGCCTTAGACTCAGTACCCAAACCCATCTCCAGTGCCCAGCCCGCCCACTCGGCGTCTGCCATTTCGCGCGTGGAATTGGTGTAATGTGGAGCATCGTTGGAAAATATCAAACTGATTGTGGCAGCGTCTCTCTACTGTGACTGATTCATTTCTGGGAGATCTCTATGCGTCTCGAGTATGCGTATGTTTTTTAAACATCCAGGTACTGTTGCTCAACACTCCAGTTCTTCGTTTTAGATGATCCTGGATCCACGGTTTACGGGTCTATACCTGAGGGAGTGTTCGACGATCACATTACGGAAGGTGGTTATTCATATATTATAGGGGCAGCGAAATATTTTGATCATCAATCTCGACCTTCACATCAATTAGTTCCTTGACACTAAGAAACGTCGAAAAAGAAGAACTCATTTCGTGAAAAAGACAGTTTCTGCACTCCCAACATACATTGCCGACAACAGCAACATTCGAAACACACCTCTTTTCGTTAAATCTGCTCAAAAAGTGCTGTAGCAGTGATACGGACCCCTGAAGGAAAACGAACTGACTTATTGAAGCTAAAACTGAGGCAGCGAACGGGAGCTATCGATTCATGAAAATTTTCTCTGCGCCCTCTCTGACGAGAGAGAGGGCCATCGGACATCTCGTCCGAATCAGTTAAGAGAGGGTTCAGAAAAGGGTTTTTCCGAGGGTTTCTTAATCTGTAAGCTTCATATCTGGAATGAGTAGGCCAAACTGGCCTAGAAACCACAGAAACCGAATACTCGAAAATTTTGCCTGGACACTGCCTTTAAACAAAGAGGTTCAAGAGAAATATCAGTTTTTGCCTTGTGAAAACTAAAGCTAAACATTGGGAAGAAGAGATGAGGAACGGCTGAGGGGTAGCGAGGAATTAAGCTTTGTGGACATATGCGTCTAGGATAATGCGAAGCTAGAGTCTATTAGTATAGAACGAAGCAAAGCGAAGCAGAATATACAAATGATTCAACCTACAAAATCTTGCTTCTTGCAATACACACGTACACCATTAAAATACAAGGTAGAACCGGGGTTTGTTGGGAAATACTCAGCACACTTGTTGACATTCTGAATGATAGCCGTGATATTGGACAGTGAAAATACGGGAAGACATTAATGGTATCAAATGTGTGCTCGCAATGAATCGGAACGAAGTAAGTGTGTCAAACTCCGGTAGGGCTCCCTCCAGACTTTGAGAAGGAGAGAGGGTTGCTGTGCTGTTGCACCCCTTTCACATGTGTGCCTCGCTTGCTTGTGTACTGCGACTCAGTTTTATGTGTGAGCTGAAGTAGGGTACGGGGCAGGGGAGTATTTGAAACGCCAAATCTCATGCTTTACCTTGGCTTATACTAAGAGACAGAGAGACCTGGAAACGGTATTCATGAACTACGGCAGTGGATTACCTGTCAATGTTCTGACTGCCATAACACTACACTTCTAGTGAAGCTCTCACATTGCATAGTTTCTTATGAAGTAAGTAGATATGAGCTCACCTGCTCAACAAAATTGCAGAGCATAAGAACAGCTTCGCTTTTTTCTTGCACAGCCATATGCCAAAAATCAGCACAAGTTTTGGGAAGCGGAGCCTTAACATGGATGCGTCATAGAGCTATGTTCTAACCGTATAGTATGACATCTGGTTACCTGTGTGCATATGAACCGTTTCGGATGATTGGGCGTGGAAACGTAATTAGCATGAATATAAGAAACTTTTCCAATTGTCAAAATCACGCGACGATTGTCGAGACACCCAACGTCCTCAAAGGCAGTATCTTTCGAAGAATCGGTTTTTGATTCTCTTTTCGCGAAGAATTCGGGATTCCCATTGGGATTTCCACCGGAAGGAATCGTTAGGAACAAACGATTTATACTACTCACTACACAGCTCTTTGGCAGACATCTCAGTGTGCATCCCGAATTCCCCATAATTTAGAAAAGAAAATTCTCAGAAACGGTTATTCTGCATTTATATTAGGTTGTTGCGAAATGGACCCTGCGGCTCAAAGTGTGGTAACTCGGCTCAAACACCATCTTTTTCATCAGTCCAACCGTTCAATTCGGTAGATCTTTCCCGACAATACAGGAAAGATTGCACGTTCCTACAACAAAGACTGGGAACACGAGGATTTGCAAACTTTTGGAAGGCGGTTTCAGCATGCTCCAGGCCAGCAATCTGCTGCTCTCTCAGGGTTGTATCTGGAGCTCGGAAAAATGATATACAGTAACGTAATCGTTTGAAGAGTAGGGGCAATGAGTGAGAACTTCGATAACTTACTGCATCAGTTTTTGCCCGACGAGCTTTGGAATGTGAGGCATATCTTACCTTGAAGCAGGAGAAAACCAGCTCTTATTCACTACTGCCAACCACCAACTACAGCAGATTTCCGGACCTCAACTCGAAATTACAACACTAGGACTCTGCTGTCAAAGCTTGAGTAGGTTGGAGAAGGCTGCAGTGGATCACACCTTTACAGCAACACTAAACTCCTGACACAATCTACGTGTAAAGGTCTGGTTTAGGAGAACCTCGAGGTGGGAGGAAGTGTCTACCAATATGAGTTCACGCTTCCTTTTTACAGGAACCAGACTCACTTATAGCTATTGCACGGTCTAGAAACGGGTAGTTTTTGTGGAGAAAAATTTAGTTAGAAGAGTCACAGTGGGTGAGACGCTGTCATCTGTCAGATCGTGGGGTGTTCTTCCGCCCCTTTGTTGACATATAAATTGAAGTCAAATGTTTTGAAACTGTAGCATAGTGAGTAGCCATCCTTGCCCTCAACGTCCAAATGGTAGGACCCGGTCTAGGTTTCACGACTGTCCTCACGCTTGGTCGTCTGGGAACAACCCACGGCAACGGCCATGGTTGCCTTAACGATCGAAATCGAAAAGGGAAAAATTCGCGATCCAATATCCCACTGTCCATTGGGAAGGCGATTCCAGGTCAAAACAGACGCAAAAATACGCATACGTCCGAGAAAGACTTATCGAGTTTGAAGTCACTAACCATAGTCAGTCGGAAATCGCGTCAGCTCATCATTTGTTCGGACTTTGTGGCGACTTATGTGGCGGATGGTGGCGCCTTAGACTCTTCGACTTTATATCGTCCGTATGCACAGTAGATATGGTAGTTCAGTGGAATATATTTATCATACTGTACATGAAATAATGAGCAGTACGAGGAGAAAGAGTAAAGTGTGCCTTATAAGGCCTACAGCATCATACTGATTAGTAGGTAGTATCTCGAGCATGAGACGAGTCAGCCCCGCCCCCTCCACAGGAGGTACAATATCGCCGGTGAACATATATATACTACAAGAATCATCGATCTGTCAATGATAGACTTGATAAAAACCTTCAGGAAAGAGCTAGCCAGAATATTCAAGCAGCACTCGAAGGAGGAGGCAAAGCCCTACCAGAAGGGTACGTGAATTGGGCTGAACTTGTTCAAATTGGGCTGAAGAGAAAAGTTTAGTTAAGCATCCTCCGAAACGGCAGTTAATTTCGCAACAACCTTATACAGAGAAGCATCTATGCCATTGCGATAAACAATTCAAGAAAATTCTTTTTGTGAAGATCCCAAGGTGTAAAGGGAGTTGGGGGGGGCACTTGGTATAAGTCAATGATATGACCTGTCCTGCACGTACAGACTTGTTTGCATTTCAGGTAACTACTGTACATTAAGAATCCTAACAAGTCAGAGCGTTCTGGATGTGTCAGCTAACAAGTCTGTACGTGCAAGACAGTTCATATTATCGACTAATACCAAGTGCCCCCCCCCAACTCCATTTTCACCGATGCCAAAAGATTCTGAGATGAGAAACTGCGTTTAATAGTTTTTTTCATAAATATTCGAGCTCAGAGATAATTCTTCGTTTGACCTTCTAGTTCAAAATACAACCTTGTATCTGTTTCTGCCAGTGGCATTCTGTGCAACAAATTCCTTCATCTGTGTCAGATCGTTGAAGCGTTTCATAGAGCGAAATTCCTCAATCAAACCACGGACGCCCTTTTGAAATGTAGTTTGCACAAAAACCGAAACCTATAATTCATCATACACACAACAAGAGGAGAGAATTTGATCTATCTAGAAAAGCTCAGTTACTAGTGTCCTCTTATCTGGTCTTCCTGCTGGGGATGGTGAGGCCGTTCTCGGATCGGACGACACTTCAGCAGACCTGGCATAGTTTCAAGTGAGCAGCTGTTCGGAATCCAGAACTTGATAAAGAAACTCACCGCTTTACGTACCCCTGTTCATTGCTGTAACAGAATCCTCTTATATAAATCATGATAGTGCAACAAATTTTTTTAGAGCGCGGGCGGTAGGAGACCAGCACATGATCGCATACTTTCATCATGGGGCTCAGTTAAAGACAGGGCTCACGAGGATGCGAATCTGACGGGGCATTTGGCCGATGTTTCTTCACAGGTCTCGAGCCCTCCAGGCGAGGCAGTGTTTACAACGATTTGACGTAGCGAGCCGTGGAGGCCGTAGCGATAGCATTCATTCGGTTTCCTCGCTTGAAATATGCTCCTAACGAAGGAGTAACGCGTTATCATAAGCTGTTGTAACATTTTGTGAAACCACGGCCCGTAGTAAAGTGTCATGGCGGTGAGATCAGCTGCCTGCACAACTCGTCGCCACATTTGGGGGCGATGATCGCACGCGCGACGACCTTCCAACACTGAGCAATGGAAGGTCATCACCAACCGTGGCGGTGCTGCGAGCACGTGTGTGCGGGGCGCTGATCTCATCGCCCTGGAGGGCGATGTTCGCCATCATTTGGAGACTAGATAGTGTGCGGGGCGAAGAGACGCCGAGTGAAGTACTCGGAGCATCTCACTCGGAGTGTGGTGATGGTGTGAAGGTACGTATGATAAGATGCGCGAATTGCACAGAATGCACCTGAGCCTACGGACTCAAGCATGTTGATTTTCGCCCCACAGCACAGAACAAGCTCGAACATGTACGACTTATCAGAAGCACAGAGGTGCATCTGGTGCTTCTGACAAGTCGTACTCGTTCTAGTTCGTTGGTAGCAATGGTTCATAACTGTCTCACACGCTAAAACAGTCTCGCAACTGATGTGGGGATACGTGAAACAGGTACATTTGATCACTTTTCATGCACGGCCTGTCCGATTCACCATGGCGATGATCACCATACTCCTCTCCAACGCGAAGTGCGATCATCGCCCTGAAGGTGATGTGCGATGATCGCACTGGACACTTTACTACGGGCCCACTTGTGCAATTGATCAAACTTTCTAAATATTTCCTAACTTTCTTCCATTATTTATTTATTTATTCAACACACCGACAACAAGGTGTTCCATAATAAAATAACTGCTACCTCCACATAAGCGGAAAGATTCCACTCACAATCGTGAATGAACTAAAAATGGGAAGAGAACATTACTCTCGAGATTTACAAAGAGTGCGGGTGTTCTGATGGCGGACAGATGTGCCGGGGCCCCGTAGTTTAGAAAGGATAGAGAAAGGGTTCACCGTGGCCCAATAATGAGAAAACGACAGGATACGGGTCCATCGATGGAGAAAGTATCCGCCTCGGCCCAATAGTGGGGAAAGCGCCGAGATACGAGCCCATCGATGGATCGGCTCTGCCCTGGCCTAATATCAGGAAGAACGCCAGGATACAGATCTACGAACGGAGAATGTTTCTGCCCTGGCCCAATAGTGGGGTAAGCACCAGTATGCGTGTGCAGTGACGGAGAATGGGTCCGCCGTGGCACAATAGCGGGGAAAACGCCAAGATGCACGTCTACCGGTGGAGTAGAGTCACGCTACGCGCTCATCGTGATCAATCGGACTATCTCAGTAACGTGAAGTAGAATCATTTCAGGTGATTATTCGCACGGCTTTGGTTAAACTGTATTGTTCACATGTACTAAAGCCATGTGGAAGATATTCCTGTGCAGAGTTGGGAGTGGCTGTTCATAACGGGTCTATAGGCATGTAAAGAATTTGAAAGAAAGGAGTAGGTAGTGTCATTGCATTGGAAATTAGCTTTACATGTAGGTGCTTAATTAAGAACTTGCAAGCAAGGCTAAGGTAACGAGAAGACTCCAAACCCGACGTTGGAGAGGCGGCCAGAATATATTGAGTATACGCAATTTATTGGGGGGATTTTGTATTTGAGTTCAGCTAATCATTAGTTTTGCTTACTTGCTAATTTTCTTTTTTTTTCGCATGTGTGAAGCTTTGCACATACCTCATGTGGCTGCCCTATCCCACTTTCTAGCGTCCCGAAGGGGCGCTAGTATTAATAAGAAAAACTGACTAATCAGCTAGCTATAATAGGGTTCCTTTTACCTCTCACTCTTAGTCTTCCTTCGCGATGACGACTTGGTTTTTTGTTTCGGTCTGAATTCAGGAAACTTTTAATGATATCTATAACCTCTTCCCTGCGTTGCCTCAAAGCATGTGATGAATCTTAGAACCTTCTTGTTATCTTAGAAACAAACAAATAATATGTACCATCCCTTTCTACGAAACTAATAACTGAGTGAAGACATGTCTTTTAGCTTTCACAGCACTTACAATTCTTCTTCTCTCGGCGGACTTGTTTCTTCGCTGAAATATATAAGTTATGAAGAATCATATTCGTTCTGGTTGCTCCCAAAGGCATACCTCAAGGCTAAACGCTAAAAATTCAACACCACCCAACTTTCAGCTACGCTCATTGCTTTAAAGAACGATGGTTGCTTGCATCAACGGTGAGTGAGGCTAATTTGTGACTACAAGATCATATAGAAGGTAGGAAACGAGCGCAATGGTGGAGAGGAGTCTGAAGGATGGGAACTGCTATGGATGAAAAGTGCTCTTGCGTTCACGTATCATGCTCATCCAGAAAAAACTGCCGTGCGAGAGGTCCCTTGTAGATCAGGTCGCAGCCATTTTTTGCGGTTTGCTGGCGAGATGAGACAATTCCGGGGGCGAACCCCGTTCCATCCGCAGGCAAATCCCCAACGGAATGTTTAAATGAAGACCCATAGCGATCAAACAGCGGGCAGAACCGTACACGTTGCGGGCCGATGTCGGGCGAAAAGAGGGCTAACCGCAGGATCATTCAAGCTGAGGTACGACCGTCGGGTTCGGCAATATGAAGAGTTTTCGGCATCGGTCCGTATTTCGCGTCCACTGACAGTCGACTAATGTCTTCAAAAAGCGGCTTGAACGAAAACATATTTCGGCTCAATGAGGAACTGGCCCGGTCGGAATGTCTGGTTGGTGATCGTAGGGACGTGATAAAGGATGAAGGCAGCACCGGGATGGAAGAGATAGGCAGCATGGATGATGTAGTGGAGAAAGCAGCAGACTCTCAATCATTCATAAACAGTGGTCGGGTTGGATCGAATCCGCTCAGTAATAGAAGAAAGCTAGCACTGAAACATGGATTGACCTTGCAAACAGCCATGTTTTCGTATTTCTGATGAGAAATTGCGTATTTGTTGTTTTTATGCTCCGGTGGATAATTTTGGATCCACAATTGCGTCGAACCCGAGGCTCTCCCGTGCGAGATTGTGAGCAAACAATGACCAAGTTGCAAGAGGTTGTCATGGTGCCAGCGTCCAATCGAGAGGTAATTGTGGGGAATGCTGCCTTATGTGCTGCGTTAGGAGGTATGCCCCCGAAATTGTCTGAAGGTTGTGGCTGACCGCCCGCATAGAATTGTGGTCCACCCGCCCGGATGTCGCGATCCAATCGTACTAGATTTTCCGTATCGATAGAACTCCAAGGTAGCACCTACACAATTAGCCTTTTATGAGATTACCAGCCTGATCATTGGGCTAAGCCTGCGTTCATACTAGGCGGTGAGAAATCGGTCGCTACCGACGGTGTTTTTTCGGCGAGCAAAAATACGCTCATACCGTCGGAAATTCTAACGCTGTAGTGATTAGTGGAGCGACATGCTATCCACTTAACCAGTGAAAACTAGCCTACATTCATGATAGACCGGTCAGTGAGCACACGGATCATCACAACCACTTCCCTGCTTACATTAATGGAATGTTTTGTTAGCGTATTTTTCCGCTGTGAAAGCGACCGAAGTATGAACTCCCGAGCGGAGAATATTCCGACCGCACCGTCTGTCCCGCCTGTCAATATGCATCTTTTATTCACCAACCGCTCCCACCGTCGGTCACGTATGAAGGCGGTCTAACGCCGAACTCTCAAACACGTTCTATAGCTTGCTTTACTCGCTTTGTTTTCAGATGGTACCTGTCCCACTACGCGCCCTCACGCAACAGCGGAGCCATCTCGTGGCATCTCGTGTTTCTATTTTTCGCTACCCAAGCTCCCTTTGTCTGCCAATGTGCCCGTCCGGGCCAGTGACGGAGGGGGGGAGAGCCGGTCCCCCTAGAATGGGTCGCCAAATTTTTGAAATTAGTTCCTAAAGCAGATGAATATTCCATGTCACTTTATCTTTTGTTGTTTATTGTTTACTATTATTTTTAAATTTTTTTATTAATCATTCACTATTATGATCTATATTTTTATCATTTTAATTTTCCATCTGGGTCCATAAATGGTGGAGTTCTGAGTACTCCACCGCCGTCTGCTGATGTCTTCACCACTTCTGGACGCCGGTTTTGTATATCTTCTTCTTCTTTAGCGTTTGTCCCGTTCGTTGGCGGGGTCCGCTTTTCTGATTTTCTGACGCCATTTAGCTCTATCATGAGCCTGGTCTGGGTGGGCGCCCACATACTTCAGATCCGCATGCAGTGTGTCCAGCCACCGTTGCTTCGGCCGTCCTTTTGGTCGCTTTCCTGGTACTTCGAGATCAAAGCCTTCTTTGCAGAGGGTGTCTTTGTTGGCGCGCAGTACGTGGCCGTACCATCTCAGGCGAGTTTCGCGGAGCTTGTCAGCAATCCGCCGCCGCTTCCCGTATTCGAGCGACAGGCCGGCTCAGGAAGACCCCACGTCACACCCCTATGATCAATGACAACAAATGGTTTAGTATGTATTCTATATATATATTTTGTATCTATTTTTTTTATTTTGTGTCTATATATAGTTTGTTCAATTGAACCGTGCACTTCACCCACCGGTCAGGGTTAAGTTATGTTCTCAATGGAGCGAGGTGATGCGCTTACCACACTCGTTTTCATTGCTCCCAGTAGCTGATAAGCCTATCACCTCGCTCCAATCTTACTCCTTCTCAATTGGCAGTTCATGTGTGTGCGCGAGTGTGCACGAGAACCAGCCAACAAAAACGGAAAATGCCTACATCATTGTGTTCAGCGCGCTGAGTTATAGACGAAAATGTGGTAAATTTTGATTTTTACCTTGAATTACACGTGTTTCGGGCCACTTCAGTCATGTTCAGACATGCTAGTGGCCGACAGTTGTTTTCATGACAGTCGGAATGAATGAGATAGGACTGTGATAGCAGATCGTATGAAAGCAAAGAGACGGATAGGGTGTCTTAATAACGAAAAGAGGAGGAACCAAACAGAGGAGGGATGACGCGGATGAGGGTTACGCCTTAGTGTCGTGTTAGAGGTGGGCTGGCGGTGTGATAAGGGTGCGCCTACGTGCGTCCAAAAGCGGGGAAACGCCTGGAGTCGGGTCCAACGTTGTGATAAGGGTGCGCCGGCGTCTAGATGTGGAGAAACGCCTAGAGTCGGGTCCAGCGGTGTGATAAGGGTGCGCCGGCGTCCAAAAGCGGGGAAACGCCTGGAGTCGGGTCCAACGTTGTGATAAGGGTGCGCCGGCGTCTAGATGTGGAGAAACGCCTAGAGTCGGGTCCAGCGGTGTGATAAGGGTGCGCCGGCGATAAGGGTGCATCGGGATCCAAAAGCGGAGAAACGGGTGTGCGGGTTCCTTGCAGATTCGTGATGTGCGCGACGCCTACTTTAGGGTTCGCAGTTCAGGTCCGAGTCGACTATTTCGACTCGTGCTGCCTTTAACGAGATTACTTTGTCCATCATGTGTGTGTTGACGAATTTTAGGGGCGTGGCCTAGAGCAAGGAAAATACTCTACAACGGATCCATTAATACAGTAAAAGTTTATAAATGGGGAAACGCCTATAGACGGGTCCATGTGTTAAGGTTGCGCCGATCCTCAAAAGAGGAGGAACACTTTTTTGAAAAGCAGGGTTCACTTACGCCGGCACACTTTTCCTCTGTTTTGCCTATATCCATGCCTTAGGTGTGGATTACTGGCCGGAACACCCAATATTCGTATGAAATCACTCAATATTTCGATGATCTAGCACAACACTGAATTGGGCTTTCAGCTGAACTCACATATAAATAAGGTGAGGGGGAGGGAGTAGGGTTACTGCTGCTCAGATTCGTTGTGTTCGTTCAACATTTGTGATGCACAGATAACGTTTGCCTCCGTTGACACAGAATTTCGACAGGTGCTGCCTTTAGGCATCTGCTATATTGGTAATGTACAACCGTCGCTGGCTTCCAGGCTTTTTTTTTGTGTTCAGTGCTCATCCAACAACAGCCCAGACTTACAAAAAGAACCGCTCACTATGTGAATCGGGCCAGTATTGTTTTTCGCTTTGCCTTTTTTCTCCTGTCCTTTGAACTACGTTTCCTCGCTGAGATAGTTTTTTTCTTCAATCTGAATGTGAGTAGACATCACTATCGTTACTGCACCTGTCTTCAAATACATTCTATTCAATTAAAAGTTGGAAATGTGCTCACACTGGCATACTCTGATGATCTTCAGCGCTTCCTGAAATTATTATAAGAGTTCGTTAACGTTCCATAATGCTGAGTTGTAGAAAAAACTTGCTAGGCGAAGCGCCTCTTGGAGTAGCCTTTTTAACGTCCAACATAAGTGAGTGAGGTGAGCACAGCAAGCTGAGGCGAGTAAAATGGACCTCTCTCCTGTTACAGTTGTTATTTGCAGCCAAAATGTGATTAGCCTTCTTGACATACAAAAACAAATATAGTCCGTCCAAACTAGAATGCTCGACTTTCGATGAACCTCGGCATCTTGATGTACTGTATAGACTTCTTAGTAATCCACACACGAGGTTGAGCGATTTGAAGAAAGCGATTTGCCCCGAAACGTTGGTCAATAAATCAATTGTCAACCTCGTGTGGCTTACCAAGAAACATAGACAATCCATTCAAACGGAGCGGATGAAGCCTGTGGAAGTTCTTGGGGCAGCGCGGTTGCGGTGAGGTCTTCCTGGCAGCATACGCTGTTACCCAATTCCTTACAGACAAGTTGTCCTCCCAGAAGCTTGTCGGTAACTACTGGGGTTTCATACCCTGTATTATCGTAGAGTATTGAATGACGTTGTATTCTGCTTTCAAGTGCTAAGTTAGGATTTAAAGTTAAGGGCAAGTAAACATTGAGGTGCTCCGGCCCACATACGGGCGCGCAGGTGGTCTGGCTTTGCGCTGTAAGGCGTAGGGCATACTACACAGCGACGCTGTCGCTGCGACCGTTCACCACCACAAGTTTTCTCACAGTGGCTCCTACACCAGCACGGTATTCCATGCAGACTGTGTGATAAAACATCAGAACTCGTGACACTTTGTTCTCATCATTTCTATTTATTTTCTTCACTGCGACGGTGTCGCTGTGAAGTATGCCATGGGCCTAAGGGAATAAATGTTACCAACAACAATCTAGTTTTTCATTCATCATTTAATGGAGGTGCAAGATGGCTGAATATGCTACCTCATGACGTTTTGAATTCGCGTAGTCCTGCGGAATTTGGCAAAAAGAAACTTGACTTAACGGAAACACTAAAACTACAAGACTGCTATACCTGAGGAGAGCGTTCTTCAGTTATCTTATTCTCTTTGAGCTTTTCTCAAATGTTCCGTTTTACAGAAACTGCACTTTCAAGCCTGCGTCTGGTCACAATGACTTTGTTTGTCGTCGGCTAATATTCCGATTCAGTTTTACTTCTATTACTACCATCATTCTAACAATAGGATATAGTTTTCTGAATGTTAAATGTTTGTTTCGTTCCACGGTACTAACATCTAGTTTTGTCAGTGTTTTCATTTTTTTCCAAGGGAACTCTCGCCTGCTCCCTGGATAACACCACCCAGCCTCTACCAGTAGCTACCGGTATAGGTGCTATAAGCCTATTTTCCCTGGCTTGCTCTGCCCACTCATCCGGTCCTACCTTGGTGGTTCCACGAGGAAGCTGGTATACTCGTGTGCCGAAGTTCCGTCATGGTCCAGTGACCCCTTATGGGAGCAGAGCATCTAGCCAGCTGTTGTGGGCTGTTGTATAAGGTGCGTGTATGGCACAGGGCTTTTGGCTTCAGAAATACCTACTTCCGGTCTCGTTTACCACATTCGGTTAATTCAACTCACTCGTTCTCTTGGGTCGAAGCAATAGTAATGCTACTTTTCGCGTTTGATTTGTTCACCTTCTTAGTTGATTGTAAGGCCCACCTTCGGGTGCAATTAAATAAATAAACTTGCTTTCACACTTCCTTTTCACACGATCAGAGAGAAAGGGGCGAAGTCGAGCGTGCTCTGAACTTTCTGCCCGCGGTGGATCCGCAGTACGAGGTCAATCAGCGGTGGATCCGCGGTTGCCCGCGATAAATCCGCACGTGCCCGCGGTGGACAACCGGGAGTGACGTCACCCCGCGCTATCCCCGCAGATGCTCACGGTGCACCCGCAATAACATGGCTATCTGCGGTTCACCCACGCATGTCACACAGTGGATCCGCACATACAAGTGGTGGATCCGCAGTAGAGCTGATTTGGTCATCAATGCCAACAAAACCTTCAGGAACGATACACGTATGGCCGAGTGGTTAAAAGTATTCCCAGACTTCGTCAATTCAAAATGAATAAAAATGAACCGGCGATGTAAGAGATAAGGATCGTGGAAATGGTACGTACCGATTGCCACGCTACATCGTCATGGACCGCTGCCAAACGGAGCTCATTGCCCGTACTCTCGAAGATGTGCCCAAAGTGAACTGACGATGTTAGTGATAGCAATAATGGGAACGATGCTTATAGACCGCCACGCCCCTTTGATTATCATCGTTCTTACGTCTAGGGTCTTCTCATTAACTTTATCCACATGGCGATCGCCAGCGGTCGTGGCGACCGCGACGAACCGGTTGCAGTGGCGATCGCCACGATTGTCGGCGAAGTCGGGAAATTCTCTAAGAGAATGGACTTGGTAACAGGAGCTCGAAAAGGTATGTGGGTTCAGTGATGTGTAGACGCTTGCGGGATGAAGTGCCAATGCCATCGTGGATTTGCCCCCTCCTCTTTACGACAGGTACTTCGGCACAGGATCATTTTCTGAGGAAAATAAACTGTTCCTTGAAAATGCACGTTCCCGTGGTCTATCCGCACACATCCGCAGTAGATTCGCGCATGCCCGCGGTGGCGGACCGACTCCCGACCTCGAGCGTACCGCGGATCCATCGCAGGCAGAAAGTTCAGAGAAGGAGTATATCCGCAGCCTTCGGTCGACCAACCCATCCTTCTAGCCGACCGGTTCGGACGGGTCAGTTGGTGATACTGGGGTAGCGATAAGGTAAAGAATAATGAAGGCATTAGCCGACAGAATTACACCCGTAATAGTGTCAGTGCCGCCCCAATATTGGCACATGTGCCAATATTGGGGCGGCACTTACACTATTACGGGTGCCAATAGAGAAACCTGCCTTGGTGCTCGGCCATGCCAACTCAATGTGGGGTCGAACCGGTGCCACCAATGCACTTCACTTGGCGCAGGTGCCTTTCCAGAACTGCACCTGCTCCAAGTACAGTAATTTTCGCGTATTGGGACACAGTTGGCAAAAGTTCTGAAGAGTTCCCGTGATTTGCGTTTATGTGAGGCGGCATCGGTGCTCCGAAGTTTCTAAGCAACCCGGAGCTCTTCTGTGGGAGGCACTGGGCAACCGAAGGTCAAACGGCCAGAGGTCGTCATACTGCCGGCAGCCAATTGACTAGTAATCTTGGACAATGCTGCCCTCAGCACTCGATTTAGAGCGGTAGCGCCTACAGCCCCTCAATTCGGAGGAGTTCGGGCTGACCGGAGGCCTATCATCGGCCGGCCCGTATTACCATTGCTGGCCGCGAAACCATCGGGTCAAAGCCCAGCCGGTACTGGTAGAGCGAGTCGGCTGAACGAAGTTCCTGAGAAATTGCATCCCAATCATAACGTTATCATCTACTGTGACAAAACAATGTGCGTGCTGGAGCGTGGTTCATTTTACTAGGTGCCATGAACTTATTCAAGTGGCAGGCAAGAACTGGTTAGTCAGTATTCACTGCATCCACTCATCGAAAGTCTAGATCCTTTCGACACTACATAGTCGGTTGATACACTACGCAACTGAGCTTAGATTGTATTGAGTGTAAATATTGAGTTGCTTAACTTTTTCGAGAAAATCCAAACGTCAGTTAAATGTCACCGAAAAAGCTCTCACGGACACGAATCAATCTCCACAGATCACATTAGAGACATAGCTTTCATTTCCCAGAAGTAGGTATGCGAAACTCATAATGGCCAGCATAATATGGGTGTGCTTTCAAATACCTGGCCTCTAGTCAAACTTATAATCTTACGTCTGCGGCTTTTGATCCACTTCTCATAAGACTTTATCCCGCTAGATGTGACGGAATTTCTTGAAACAACAGCGAGACAGTCTTAATCGAACTATCCTTTTTTGGTTCTAAGACATGACCGATTCCGTTCTCGAGCACAACGAAAATGCAGTATATTTTTTTTTACTGGAACACCAACAGTTTCTACGCATACCTCATTGAGAGGGTCGGTTGTTCTACAGTGGGCCGAGATCTTCTGTCTCTACTTCTTCTCACCACCAAAAGCGTGCTCTCTACATAAACTATTGATAAGTAACCAAGAAGCTGAGAGAACGGAGAGGACTCACAAGAACAAGATTTTATTGAAAATGTCCAGCGTTTTATCTTTAAACCTCGTCCACTTGGAGTGAAGGCTACAATTCTTTCACAGAGGCTTATAATTAAGGGCAGAAACAATTCAATATGTAACTCACATTTGGTGCGGCAGACCCGGTCGTCTAATATGTGTCAACCGGCCGAGCGGTTGATGATCACCGGCCGGAGTCCGTCCTATCACCGTCTGCCGGCTCGGCAGCAAGCATCACCGGCCGGCTCCTAATTTGAGGCGTGACTAAATACCGGCCGGGCGGGGGTTCATAGTCGGCCGGCCGATCAACCAATCCAGTCTTCCGGCCAGCCCAGTCGGAACGGATTGGTGATAGTAAAGTAGTAATAAGGGATGAAGGCAGCAGCCGACAGAAGTAGATCAGACGCAAGAATGGCCGAGTGGAAGCGAAGAAATGGACTCTCAAACATTCAGAAACAATAGTCAGGTTGGTTGAAATCCACTAGGTGGTAGAGGAAAGCTAGCAGTACTACGAAACCACCTAGCGGCTTTACAAAGAGCTACGTACGTTTTCCGATTCCTGATGAGAAACTGCTGATTTGTTTTGCCTTTGTGTCATTACGGATCCATAGCTGCATCAACCCTAGAGCTCTTCTGTGCGGGCTACTACGCAACCAAATGCCAAACCGCCATATATTGTAACACTGCTTGAGGCCCACTGATCGTGGACAACGTTGGCCTGAGAACCCTATCTAGAGAGGTAGCGCCTGTACCAACTGGATTTGGACCAGTTCTGGCTCAACAATAGCCCACCACCGGCCGGTCCGCTCTACCATTACCGGCCGGGCCTCGACCCGGTGATTTCACGGTAATGGTAGAGAGGGCCGTCCGCACTAAGTTTCTGAGAACGTGAGTGCTGAAAAATAGAAACCTTCAGAATTCTCAGTGTGACGAGCATATTTTTACTCGTGAAGAAATTACCTTGCTAACGATTGGTGTTCAACGGCGTACTATAAGCAAAGCCTAGATCGATGCTTTGTACGGTCGAAAAAATTCCAGCCCTTACTGGATGATCTCAAGCACTCGAAGGCTTCAATCCCAGCGCTGTAGTGGACGAGGCGACGTCGTTCTGCTGCCTGGCGGTGCCCCACGCTGTTTCCACCTCCCACTCACCCTTACTACTAATTTCTACACATCTCAGAATCACAAGAATAAATCGTTCAGATTTTCCCAAAAACAACTTGCAAACAGGCTTTCAACTAGCGCATCTTTGTCGACGAGTTTGATGACATCATGCCACCCAAAACCAAATTGTCGACAAGCCTTTCTCCCGACAACTTGTCGACACGGAAGAGAAAAAACAAGTTGTCGACCAGCATTCGAAAACAACTTTCCAGTGAGCTCTTGGCCAACAAGTTGTCAGCAGCCATTTAGCCGAACAACGTATCGAGGAGAGACTCAATTTCTCGTTGAGAACATCAGGACAATGGTTCTCGCGGCACAGTTTTAGAAAATCGGGATCTGTCAATTGATGTACAGTTCCGCCTCCGCCATTCTCCACAAGTCGTACTTTGGACAGTTTTGTAGAGCTGACAGCTTGTCAGTGGAGAAAGTGTGGGAACAAGTTGTCGTCATCTATCATGAATTTTAGTTTTAATTATGTTCTTTACGTCTCTTCTCTTTTAATGATTGAGCATGTATGATGTATTTGTTTTAGAGCCCAATGTGGGTGGATCGAAAGATAATGTCTTGTAAGTATTGCTCAATAGCCACGCAAGAAGAGCAAGAGTTTTAAGGCATTGAAACTTTAAAAAGTGCCCATTTCAGAAGTCCAGCTCCGGCGAAATACACAAAAGGTCATGCAAAACAGAAGGGATTGCAGCAGCACTCATTTGATGACAATAAACGGTATGTCTGAACGATTGTATTAGCAATAAGCAATAGTAATAGTTATCAATTTGTTTATAAATACTACAGCATGATCACGGACGATTTCTTTCAAATAGAGTCGATTCCAAACATGTTGCTTGCCTGATGCACTCCGTATTTGGGTTGTGAAGTGAGTGAGAGCAAGTAAGAATGTGTGGAGCTCCACCATGGCGGAGCAAACACACACTATTTTTAGGGGGATCAGACTGCCACAATCAGGGATCAGTAGTGCCAGATTAGTGCACCTCTACCTCGCGTCCAACATTATAAAAAATGCAACCTGCTTCGAGTAATCCATTGGTTCTGCACCTATACCCAGTAGTGGAATTTCGCCGAAATTAGTTATACAAGTAGCATCTAAGGCAACATGACCCCACTGCTTTTTCTGACTGTTATCGCAATGAATTGCCAGCTTATATTTATCAGAATGAGTTGCGAGGTCACTAATCGTACGCTTTCTAGAAGCGCACTAGTTTTTCCTACCGAAACACAAAAGTCTAATCATAGGGAAGAGAAGAATGCCGTCCCACCAGCGTCCGTTAAGTTTTCTCTGATGGCAGCACCCCGTAGCAGTGTGGATCCGCCATTCAGAAAGCGATTACCTAGAGCAGCTAAGCGCGCACAGGTTCATACTAACAGCTTCTCGTCCAATTTGAAACAGTAATGAAACTATGTATTTCAGGTTAAAGTATTTGTTGAAGAAACTCTGAAGAAAGGCGTCAGAGGTCTTGTTGCCGAATTTAAGTCCATGAAACGAATGAATGATTTCACAAAAATGACCGAATTCCTAGCGCAAACTCAACAAGGACGGAACAGATACAAGGTATCTTCGAGTGATTAGACAGTCGCATTTCGCAATTTTGTCACGTGACTGTCGCTCACAGCTAGGCCAGGGTATGGGAGCGACACTCGCCATGAGGAAAAGCTAGTGGAAGTGTTCTGCACCCGACAATTTGATCACTGTTGCTGGCCAGGGATCTGGGGGACATGCGGTGCTACACATCACGTGGAATACAACGGCAGTACAGAGGACGGAATGATTTTGTTGTTCAACTCGCACTCAGACGTATACTATTACAGGATGTAGGTTGCTTGGATAACGATAGAGTCATCCTGAAAATTGGCCCAGTGTCCTACATACATGCCAATTACGTATCAACTCCTATGAGCCCGAAAAGGTTCATCTGCACTCAGGTGCGAGCATTTATTGACGAGCCAGCCAGTAATTTTTTTCTTTTTCGTCGCACGGCACAAATTCGAAACAAAAACTATTAGGTTGGCGCACAAATAATGGGCGTTTTTTGCTGCTTCATTTCCGGTGCAGAAAACTTCAAAAACTATTTTTATCACCGTTATGACAAGTTGTATATGGTTTTACAGCAAAATTTATGGCCTTTTCAAAAATCTCATGCATTTCGAACGAAATTCACGTTTTCGGTGAATTTTTAGTTCTGGAACAAAAGACACCAAAACAAATTTTTTGTCAAACTCATTTCAGCAAACTAAAACTCCGGGGGCATCGTAGCAGGAACCGCTTGGAATACCACCATAGTTTTGGCTAGGGAAGTGTGAGCAAACGCATTACCCGAAGATGCCTCCGGAGTTTTCGCTTGCTCTGTCTTGCTTCGAAAGTAATGAATGTCGCATAGGTCTTGCTTGGGTTCGCGACCCCAACTTATGGCAATTATGGAAGAGCACCCATTCAAAACAACATGATTGGTTTTGCAGAAATTCGCCGGTAATTGGCGTCAGACCACCTCTTCCCTTACTAGAAATGGACCTCATGATATGATAATCAGCAAACCTCTCACTCGCCGACTACCGTTTCCCAGAGAATTTAGATGACTTCTTCCAGGAGAATTTTTTCGAAGACTGAAGAGATACCAAAATTGCCTTCCGGAAGTTTGTCGACGCTAAAAGGTCCTATTCGCATCGTGCGATAATCGGAGAACATCTTCGTTATTGCCAATGATTTGTGGATTACAACAGTCCTAAGCATTTTGAGTTATGGGGTTCGAAATCGAAGGCATGAAAACGAGCATTATTTTTGCACCATCCTAATAGTTTGAATTGCAGATTTTTGAGACTATTATATCCTACCAGTTTATTAATTATCAAATTGCAAAAGAAGTGAGGGAAAACTGTAAGTAATATTCTAACCTCTCAGGCACCGCTACCAAAAACATGCCCAGAATTCTGGTATATGGTGGTTCAGGAAAAATCCACCGCAATTCTTATGTTGTGCAATTTTGTCGAGCAGGTGAGGGATAACAAAATTCAAGCTTCAACTAGCGGAATTTTGAAATGCTACGTAATTGAATTCCACCAGCGAATAAAATCTGCAACTAGTCTTCCTCGTTGTTTCAGAAAGCCAAGAAATGTGCAGAGTACTTTCCAACACAAGAAGGACCACCTCTCTTATTCGATGGGAATGTAAGCGTTCAGCTTAAGAAGCAGGAGCCGGTAAGCGCAGCATGACTGTTCTTGTTGGAAACTATTGAAGGAAATTTTTGAAGACAACCAAACCTTGACAAGGTGTAAGAAACCAAGTAGGGAAAATGAACTAAGTGAGAACATTGAGAAAACATAACTTTCTAACATGCTTCTGTCTCTGAGCCGCATTTGAAGTCCTGTCTTCTTGAGTTATTAAGACTCTTTCCGATTGAACTTGAACAGAATGGTTACTGTGCGGAACCTTCAACAACTTGGCTCCCGTACTCAACTAACTATGGTTGGGTTAACACTTTCCTTTGTATATGTGGGAGAGAGTTCAGTACGAAAACTGAAGGAATTCCGATTGCCAGTTCGACTTGTGTTCTGCCCACCACCGACCTTGAAAGACCTACTCACCTCCACTGCATTTACAGAAGCAGGTGTCATGAGATGAATTGCCGATATTGCTTTGAAGAGAAGATATGCGAGCTCATATGCACTGTATACATGATCATATGTGGTGGTTGCGGCGGAAAATATAGTGGTGAGACGATGAGACCACTTCGAAGACGTTTGGGCGAACAGAGAAGCGGTATCGCAACCTGCTTCCTACCCAAAGGAAAGTTTTTCACGTCACCGGACCGCCTCACGAATGAACAACCGCCAATGTTGACCATCCGTGTGCTGCATCGACATCTGACTAGGACTTTGGAGAGAAAAATAATGGAAGCTAGAAAAATCAGAAGACACGAGCCAGAGATTAATAACAAGGACGAGCTAAAGGAAATATTAGAGGCGGTGTCTCACCTCGTGAAGCGTATCGAGATATCAGCGGAATCTGGTCCTACACGACGTGCTTATTCTAATGGTGTGTTTGAAATGTGAAAAGCGGTCAAAAACCCCTATTTTGGAGACCAAATTCAATATTGGAGCGGACGAGTTTCCTTGCTAGGAAACTAGCAAAAGCGGAGCTGAGAAGTTGAGGTTGCACATAAAAATAAACTTCTATGCAGTGTCTATTATCAGCTGATCAAGTACTGCCGTGTCGGAAAAACATTCCGCACCATCAGCTAGCTCTAACTGCGGAATGAAGTCTCTCGTCCATTGGCCATTTCAAAATTCTCGGCCAAGACACCCGTAATTTATGGGGTTTTCGACGTTTTCACGAAACTTGAAGTACATCTTTGTGCTCAGCGGCTCGCATATGTTTGACCAACGTGGAAATCTCGAACGCGGTCAATGAGCTGAGACACTGCCTTTGAGATTAATTTCTTGATTATCATCCCTCGACCGTTTAAGGAGCTCTGTTCTGATACCCTCCACTCTACATACTGTTGCGAACGAAAGTGGTGAGGTCCCTTTATGCAGCGTGCTCTTCTCTATTCTCCTTAGTGAGAATTTTCTGTATAGGTTTGCTTACCCTGTTGGTAGAGTCATCTTCAACGTCTTGCCAAACGGTATTGTTGGTAACTAGATCGTTGTATCTGGCGTTGTTGTATTCGTTCTGAGTATTAAGGTCTGACTAAAGCTTTAAAATCCGAAAGAAATAAAGAAAAAGAAATAAAGCCGTCGAAAAGAATCTCAATAACTTAAGAAAACAAAAATAACTTTAATGTCTGACTTCTCATAATCATTACTTACGAGATGGTAAAAACTTTGGAAGGGTAAGAAAGCGCAGCGAGTGATTATGATCACCACGATTGAGGAATTACTCGACTTACAACGTTTATTAATCGCCATCGACAAGGTGTTGATAAATAACAGCATCATGAGAATTTTGAATGATAAAGTAGAAATTAGTGGAAGTCAAAATGATCGGCCGCATGGATGCGAAATTTGATGCACCCTGTAATCACTGTTACTGAAAAAAGTGGGGTCTCCGCCGCCTTGGGGACCCAGATTGAAAATAAAATTAATAAAAATATCAATTATAGTAATAAATAATAAATAAAAATTATACTAAAAAATAAAAATAAACGATTGAAAATAAACTAATGCAAGTTTTTTATTTGTATTGTAAAGTAATTTCGAAAATTTGGCGGTTCATTCTCGAGGGCCCCCCACCCCCTTGCGTCCGCCACTGCTTGGTTCCTATATACTGGCCTAAAAGAGTGTGACCAGGATGCGATAGCCGGCGCTGTCGCAAATTCCAGCGACTCCGCAAGCGCTACCATATCACTTCCGTCTGATCTGCGTTAGGTTATGTTCTCACCTTATCCTACATTAACAAGTCAATATTTGTATTACGTGTCCCATCTCCTCAAACTTCGCTCTACAGGACAACATTTTTTTTCGTCACGAATTCTTTTTTTTTCAGTTTCCATTTCCTTTTGAGACAAAGGTGAAAATCATGGTTAGGCAATTGGAAGTGAGCGTACCTGATCAGCCAGTACATACTTGCACACACTACCACTGGATGGATTGGCCGGATCGAGGTGTGCCGGAGGCTGATCTGGCACCTATTGCTCTCCTCTCAAGGCTGAAAGAGTGCACGTGAGTAGAGATACGCTTGTTGTTGTACTATAATTAGTGCAGTTTTCACTCACAGAGAATCTTCCAGAACGCCCATAATCGTCCACTGCTCAGCTGGCATTGGAAGGACCGGGTCCATAGTGTTGATCGAGCACGCAATGGAGTTACTACATCAACCCGCACCACTTCTGGAAATATCTGGGTATCTTACTGAATTACGGAAGCAACGAAACAACAGTATACAGGTCTGGCACGATAGGGCTGCACCGCAAGTACTGCTTTATTTCTACCTGTGTATATTTCAGACCGAGCACCAGTACCTGTACATCCACCAAGTAATACTGGTGTATTTGAAGAAGACAAAATTCTTAGATGATAGTGTCACACCATACTTAGAAGCGTTTACGAAGGAGTATGTTGCAGCTACAAAAGGATTTTAGTGTTATCGGTTACATGTCGTGCGCGAATAGCTTAGAAAGTGGCTATCATCAACGTGTCTTCTTTATAAAAGCTGAATTATGATCACAATGGCAATAAACTTTTGGTGAAGTGAGCCATTTATTAGAATACACTCATAACAACAAGGAACCCCTGTGCCGTCCAGGGTCCGGTGGAGGTTATAGGCTACTTTTGACCTTATCGCACCGATAGTTCATCGATTTTATCGATGTTATCGATTTTTTAAGACTATTTTTATCCGGGAGTCGGTGGGGACATGTCTACTAGGGATGCTCAATACGCTGAGTACGAAAATGACAAAAATTTTGAATGGCAGTGTCGATTTCTTGATCTTATGGGTTTTTCCATTTTCCCTCGGGGACCGGCACGGACATGTCGTGTGTGGTCTTCCGGTACGCTGAATACGAACATGATAGCCGTTTTGCGCGAGATATTGATTTATCGACCTTATTGATTTTTCCAGTTCTTGCCCATGGGGCGGTGAACACATGCCGAATGGGGTTCCTCAATATGCTTAAAGGCAGCAGGAGCTGAAATTCTCGACTCTGAGCTGAGCTGCGGGTGGTGAAGTACAGACTCAGCACATCATAAATGTGAAACGAACACAGACAATGATGGCTTACCTGCAGAGAAAATGGAACATTCGTCGCGAACACGCCTGGCCGTGTTCGTGCGCGGACGAGTTTTCCCCGGCGCGAAAGCCATTGCGGCGCGTGGTTTTGGCCGAGTCCCGCCATGAAACCCTGTGAATTGAATGCATTTCGTTTTCCCTTTGCGCCAAACCACGCACCGCAATGGCTTTTGCGCCGGGGAAAACTCGTCCGCGCGCGAACACGGCCAGGCGTGTTCGCGACGAATGTTCCATTTTCTCTGCAGGTAAGCCATCATTGTCTGTGTTCGTTTCACATTTATGATGTGCTGAGTCTGTACTTCATCACCCACAGCTCAGCTCGGAATGGAGGATTTCAGCTCCTGCTGCCTTTAACACAGATATGACAATCGCTTCGCACGAAAATATCGATTTATTGAATTTGTCGATTTTTCCTTTTTTACTTGGGGACGGGCAAGGACATGATTACTGTGGTTTCCCTGTACGCTGAAAACAAATATGATGAGCACTCTGCACGAAATATGGATTTCTTTCTATTTTATCGATTCTTTATTATTCTACTGCATGGGGCGGTGAGATGTCTACTGAGGTCCCTCAATACGCTGAATATGTACAGGGAACTCCAAACGGACGCAGTCAAGAGTCAGGAACGCGGCGCGGCTCTCTTGGGCAGGGTCACGGGAGCTCAGCATAGTGTGCGCCTGCGTCTCTGTCCATGAGAGCCGCGCCGCGATCTCGACTTTTGTCTGCGTACTTTTGGAGTTTCCTATATATGACAATTATGCTGCACGAATACATCGATCCAGTGTTATCGGAATAACTTTCCAGACTTTTCGCTCACGGGTCGATGGAAAAAGGTCAGTTGAGCCGTACCAGTACGCTGATCACCATAATTATGGTCATTTAAAAGAAATTATCGGCAGTAGAAAGTGTCCACAGCAGTGTGAAGTGGCTGGGGTAGTAAAACACTTGAGCGAAACCGGGTATACCGTCTAGTGCTTCTATACTCTCCAATTGGAGTATAGCGCCCTGCGTCGCGTTCGTGTCGGCGACACTTATTTGGATAGCTACCGATGGCCGCTTACTACTGCAGCCGCCATGCTATCAACGGCACCGCCCACAAAATATACGAAATTGATGTCGCCTAAGTGCTGCTGAAAGTGCCGTCATGCACTTTTATATATTAGATAAACAGGACACTGAACTCATGTCTTTGCTCTCCTCCCTCCGTTGACATCTGCACGGAGATAAAGCACTCCAGATAGGTGTAAGTAAGGCTAGTGTTTTATTGTCTTGTTACCAAGGTGCAAAAAAATCCTATCTGTATATATAAAAGTGAAAGTTTGTTTGTGTGTTTGTGTGTGTGTGTGTGTTTGTGTGTGTGTTTGTGTGTGTGTGTGTGTGTTTGTGTGTTCCGAATAGAAATCGCGGAGGATGAACCGATCGAGACCAAATTTTGCAGGTAGACTCTCCACTGGCCGGCGGAGGTTATAGGCTACTTTGCACCTTGGATTATCGATTGGTTTATCGATTATATCGATTTTATTGATTTTTCGCTCTTCTTGACCAGGGACTAGCGAGAACATGCCTACTGGGGTACCTCAATGCGCTGAACACGATTATGACAACCATTTTGCGCCAATTTATCGATTTATTGATTTTATTGATTTTTCGCCCTTCTTGACCAGGGAGTAGCGAGAACATGCCTACTGGGGTACCTCAATGCGCTGAACACGAATATGACAACCATTTTGCGCCAATTTATCGATTTATTGATTTTCTTGATTTTTCGCTCTTCTTGACCAGGGAGTAGCGAGAACATGCCTACTGGGGTACCTCAATGCGCTGAACACGAGTATGACAACCATTTTGCGCCAATTTATCGATTTATTGATTCTATTGATTTTTCGCTATTCTTGATCATGGGGTGGTAAAGGCATGTCTACTGGGGTTCCTCAACACGCCGAACACGAATATGACAACCATTTTGCGCCAATTTATCGATTTATTGATTCTATTGGTTTTTCGCTATTCTTGATCATGGGGTGG
The DNA here is from genome assembly GCA_037903475.1 of Ancylostoma caninum. Taxonomy (NCBI): domain Eukaryota; kingdom Metazoa; phylum Nematoda; class Chromadorea; order Rhabditida; family Ancylostomatidae; genus Ancylostoma; species Ancylostoma caninum. The sequence continues at coordinate 207,069 of JBAJFG010000422.1, forward strand.
TAAAGACATGTCTACTGGGGTTCCTCAACACGCTGAATAAGAATGACAACCATTTTGCCCGAAATATTGATTTATTGATTTTATCGAATTTTCCCCATTTTCGCTCGGGGACGGACAAAGACATGTCTTCTTGGGTTTCTCAGTACGCTGAATACGAATATGACAAGCATTTTGCATGAAATATCGATTTTTCGATTTTATTGATTTTTGGCTCTTCCGCCCAATGGAGCGATGAAGACATCTCTCCTAGGGTTCCTCGATATGCTTAGTATGAATATGACAACCACTTTGTACGAATACGTCGATTCAATGTCACAAAAATAGCTTTGCTAACATTTCGCCCGCAAGTCGATGCGAAACGTCACCTGGGCTTCGCTAACATGCTGATCACCAGAATTATGGAGATTTTAATGAATTCGATGATAGTAATTGGCCTCAGCAGTATGATGTAGCCAAGGTAATTAAACACCCGAGCGAAGCCGGGTACGGCAGCTAGTATTCCAATAAAAAAGAAACTGAATGGAGACTGGATACGCGAAGACGCCATAAAACATTCCATGTTTATGAAATGAGCTCATTAAGGGAAAGTGGATGTGGAGCGTTATACCTGGGGTGAGCGGCGCTAACGGCCCCCGCATTTAGTTGATTGGGTGAACTGACCAATCGTAGAACTTGGCCGCACCCCCTTTCCAGGTATAACGCACCACAACCAGGGAAAGTGGCTAATTCCGTAACAATTCAATTGATCGATTCGGTTTAGCTCTTGACGTGAGACAGCACAGTTTCACCAAATGTTTCTTGATCGGAACATTTAACATATTTAAACGATTATAGAAACCGAATTCATTTTTTCCTGTTTTTCTCTTTTTCCCTTCTTTTTTCGATTCTAATTATTTACCGAACGTTAATGGGGAAAACTAAGGTACAAAATGATAAATAATATATGCAGATTACAAGCTCGATTTTGAAAAGAGGAAGAATTTTAGAGAGAGAGAGAGAGAGAGAGAGAGAGAGTGAGAGGGAGAGGGAGAGAGGGAGAGAGAGAGAGAGAGAGAGATGCTTCCCGTTTTCGAAAGATTTCTGAACCATCGTCTATCTTGCCTATTTTAAAAGCAGACTTTGCGTTAACTTATATTCCTTTTATGATATTTGTTAATGCTGCGGTCCTATTGGAACCTTCAAGATAACACAGTAATGAAAGTACCGTCAACTGCCTCTACACTGGCTTCGGTGTTACTGCTAACAAATTCCAACATCGCGCAGTACAGAAAAATGCGTTGAATTGTCATAATTGCGCTCAGATTCTCCTAGGTCCCTCTCAGTTCTTCCGCATTCATTTGAACGAATTTCATGTTGTCTGTTTGTTAATTAAGGTGCGCTACCGCTACGTCATTTGTAAATCCACTGGGATTCTGTGGACAATACGGTATTAACGCGGTACAATCTGCTGCGGGCCGTACCAGCATCATATCACTAAACTTATTATTTGCAGTGATATGATGGCTATGTTTCCTCTGTTGCGGTGGCGACGTTTCCCCTAGGAGTCATTCGTCTACCCGTGACACATTTACGGTTCCATTATAACGAAATTGGCCTATGCTTTCCGTCAACAATTCGTTCTGTTAAGCTATGATCGATGAACTTTATTCTGACCAACTACACAAACTCAGTGTTTCTCCGACATCTCTGATTTCGATTTTTCCTATCTCCATCATTTCTTCGATGTGATTTTTTCCAAAAAAAAACAACTTGATTTCATACTAATGACCTCAAAAGGTACTTAATACTACGGCTTCAATAACTGAAGTAATATTCAGCGGAAAGTTTGAAAGTTATTTCGTGCAAAAGGCTAAAACAAATGTCTGGCATATTTTTCGTACCAAAGAGGTGGGCGTTTCTGATGTGTATAGCGATGAGAAGAGAAGAAAAACATCTTGATTCCTGCTGTGCATCCAGGGCTGGTATCTATTTACTAGAGGCACTGGGAAAATGCGCTTATATTTGTATCCCGACAGTCCTCATCCACTCTACTGTTAAGTATTTATCCACCACGTGTCCATTCCTCAACGCAAATTCTGTTTGTTGAGCGAAACAATTCACAATTTGGTGGTGTAGCGGGTGAATGATTGTTATCAACCGTAAATCAACGGATAAAAATGTCTTCGAGTGAGGCAGTAGGTCATCAGGGTAAAGCACGGGTACGACAATCCAAACCACCCCTACGCATTTTGATACTTAGGATAGAGGAAGCAAATGGGGGGGTACGTATGTATGATGATCGGATGAATGTTTACTAAGAAAGTCTCCCCTTCGCGGAGGCGTGACATATACATTTTCGTCGTACAATTTTATCGTCCTCGAGTATCTCTCAAAATACGAATCTCTTAGCACCAAACAGTACATTAAGCTGCAAAATCCTAAACTAAACATCTACTTTTCTCAAAGAGATGCCTTTCATTCCCTAACTTTCGTGCTTCCATAAGTTTTCTTAAGATTGACGATCCTTTTCTAGCTTTTCTTAGTGCCTTTCTCGCTTTCATGAAGAGCAGAAGCTCACTTGCACGCGAACAGAGACAGTTACGGTGCTATAGGTCCACGGTTTGGGTAACGCTATTCGCCTAGTGCGTCCCATCGCGCTCCAATGCAACGCGGTGCCCGAAACCAGCGTCGCGTGAACGGTGGCTTCCCACTACCGGGCAAGTGCGGAGAGGGTGCGTGTCTAAGGTTATTCATGCTTGCAGCGCGTCAAACTTTACACGATACGCAGTGCAAAGGAGGGAGGTAGAAGAGAAACCCTAGCAGGTCAACAATGTTCCTAGTTTTGCCGTTGCGACTGCCGCGCGAACAAACCGCGTTTCCATTTTCGCCGCTTTCGGTCGGCGCGAAAATTTTGTGGATTTTTGGAGAAGCGCGTAAACTTTGGCAGGAATAACATCTATCGCACCCGCCTTGCACCTACCCTGCGGCTGGTTACAGTATTTGAGAGTGGCCGAGAAATGCGCCTGAAGCGTAAAAAGAAAAAGAGAGAAAAAAATAGCGTGGAGAAAAAAATAATGTGGCCGGCCTGCGAGGGAGGATCAGGAAATCAATAAGCCGTAGAGCCGGCTTTCTACAGCCGTGCCGTCACAGACGCTGAGGTCAAATTTGTCAGGTCACGGCAGATCGAACTTTTTTGAACGAATAATGCTTTCAGTTGCATGTTGAGTACCAGCATTGCTACCAGCATAATCTTTCAGCGCAACGTTTTTTCACTTGTTACCTTACCAAAGAATTTCTACCAATGTGGTTAACAAGCCAGTACGAAATAAATTTAATTTCTTTTTGGTTCTTATTACCTTGTTACATGGTTGTGGGCGTGGCTTACAAGTGATTGGGAGCAAAAGGGGGGTACGTATTTGGGAACACTAGATCGCACCCCATGCTTTACCCTGTAGGTCATACATGTCCACAAGTGAACAGCTTTTCAAGCTTGTTTCATCCGCATGGTTGTTTCATGTTGCGATGCCTTTATGAAAAATAACATACATTGAAGATGCTGTGGGGTCCTCATCAATGAGATACGGCTAACGGCGAACGCTGGTTTGCGCCTTTCAGTCCATGAATAAGTTTTTGCCATAGAAAAAAAAAGAATTGAAGCCATATACTAACAATAGAAATAAGATATTTCGTAGAGCTATTTGGAGGCAGCGTTGACACAGCTGAATAAATTAGAATTCCGAGATTCTGATCAAAAATGCGATTCTTCCCGGGAAAAGTGCCAGCTTACGGAGGACCCTACAGCCTTGGGCAAGTTCTTCCAGAAAAGAAATTAGGCGTATTTTTTGCTATGTCACCATCCTTCCACCTACTTCCACGATCAATTCTTCTTTTTAGTCACCTTGCTTCGTTTTTCTCAATTCCTCCATCCTATTTGAATGTTTTGCATATTTCTTGGATAGAAGGCTTATGAAACACATTCTTGTACATTTTGCTGAGCTGAGCATACTCAGTTCTTCTGTTCTTCATTCACATGAGACCACACGGGAGCCCCAAGTTCCCAAGTACGTACGTATCTGTTAGTGAGATACTTCAAAAAACGTGTGCAGAATTCGGAGCGAATTCACCTCTGAAATGTCTCGCCAATATTCAGGTTTCGCGCCTTTCCACCTTTTTACCCCTCCCCCCCCCCTTTCTGAAAAAAACACACGCGCACACACGCAAGACTTAGCACAGCCCATACAGCCATTCTCAGATGCTAATTTTTTTTTTCAGGAGGAATGCTACATAGTGGGAAAGTTTGAATTGCATCTAGTTAATGAGAAACTTGTAATTAATAGTTTTTAAAAGAGAAAGCTGTATTAGATGTGCGTTTTCTTCAAGTACCACACGACACCATAACTTATGTAATCCTGGAAATTTCTTTCCAGCTTCATTTTTTTATTCCACCATTACGATTGGTGTAGGAACACCTTTCTTTTGTATATTTTGAATGAGTTGACGCAACGCTTTATATATACTCATCGCCAATGGCAGTGGCTTTTCCGCGGCCTCAACAAGCACGCCGCGCAGCCGCATCGCGCGGCCGATGACGACGAACCGATGTCACCTGCGTTTAGCTATTTCTAGCAGCTTTTCTATCCGAGAATCTACGGGAAAAGATCACCAAATTGGGAAGAAAAGCAATTAGAAATAGCATTCCGGGGCGGTTGTAGGCGCGCCACGCAGTTGGTAACTGCGTCCACAAAACTCCGTCCCCAAACATGCTTGGCTTGTGGGTGACGCACACACACCGTTTGTACAGATTGTGCTCATTTTATGCGTAATATCGCTGTACCTGCATCGTCAACGGATTCTCGTGTCAAATGTATCGCCAAACATTCTCCCGTAAATCATTTTGCCAAGCAAAATTTTATTCCGTAAAATGTATTTCCAAACACATTCCATTGCCAAATGTATCTCCAATGAACATCAAAGAAGTATAAATCATATCATTTGTATTAGTGGCCACTTATCCATCATCAGAACTATGAACGAACTTGTAGGCAGCGGTAATGTTTGAACATTCGCTATATGATGTTTGATTGTTACTCTTTGATAAGTCATTGAAAGCAATAGTTAAATGCGATATCGCTTACCAAACGCAATGAGCTCTTAGTCTTATATTGGCATGTGCACATTGGACAACTGCTACGATCGCCGCGACCGACCGCCACGATGTGAAGTAATCCAGGCGATGCTCCGTGGCAATCGATACACATCTTTCTGACTGCCGTCACCATTTCCGTCGCCGGCTCTTTTGATCTCAATTTCAGCTGGCCATTTATGCGATAACTTCAAGCGTTAATTGACCTTGAACACTCCCATTCCATTGATTTGAAATTAACGCAGGTGCTTGGTTTCTTTTATGACGCTATGCACCTGTTAAACTTTATTAACTTGTTTTATTGAGAACATTCAAAAGTTCTAAAACATTACATTCGTGAGAAAGTAATTGCCTAAGCGTGATTGATTACATGTAATGTTTCTTCTTTTCTTTAATATTAATATACATAGGATTCTATATAACTGAATACATATTTACCAGTGGCGGACGCAGAAAGTGGGCGGGAGGGGAGCGTGGGAAAAAAAGTGGGGTCTCAGCCGTTTCGGGGACCCAGACGGAAAATAAAATTAATAAAAACATTAATTATAATATTAAATAATTAATAAAAATTACATTAAAAATAATAATAAAATAAACAATTAAAATAAACTAAACAAGATTTTCATTTGTATTGTAAAGCAATTTCGAGAATTTAGCACCCATTCTCGGGGGCCCCCCGCCCTCCCCCCTGCGTCCGCCACTGATATTTACCGATCGTTGCATAACACAGTATGTACTCTGATTGCCCTACACGGGAAATCCGTGATTGTCTGGATACATTCTACCTCCAATATAATGGAAATTTGAAGAAAGTATAATTTGAAGCATAAATTGCTCGTATTTTCCTAATTCGCTCTATCAAGTTTTTTGTGTGTACTTTCTGGGATTCCCAACCAATCTTGGTTTTTTATATTTGTTCTGACAATGGATTCGATGATATAATAACTTGACCTTTCTCATCGGAATCTGTGTGAATCTTGGGGAGAGCTAGTATTTTCTGGGAAGATGAATTATTGAAGCCATCTTTGGCTGCTATTGTGAACTGGAATTCCAGCTTAAAGGCAGAGGGTCACCTCGTTCTGCCTTTGGATTCACCAACATATCCTAGACCTTCTCATCATGTTGATCCCTGGGATGTACATCAACAGGCACAGAAGCGACGAAATCCCCATTTTTGAAAGGCTCGAACTGAATAAAAATTTGGAGCCCGGAGACGGGTCGCTCCAAGCTGTGCTGGCTGCCTGCCACGGCTGCCGCGTCGGTCAACGAGTCTTGGCGTGTCGAATCGATAAGATCAACGGCTTCACATGTTAACTCGGGTTGGCAAACTGTCACAGACGCCGTCCTGGAAGACGGGTTTATAGACCATTCTGAGACAATTTATGTATACCGTTGGAACCATCGCGCCGAGTAGATGCAGAATCTGCTGTTAGCTGAACTACGAAAATGACCCCTGCCTTCAACGAGACCGTTGCCATGGTCGAGAGAAGTTTGCTGTACCTTTTTACCAAGTTGATTTTCCTTTGTCGTACTATTAAAAATCGTTGTGGCGTATTGTAACTTTGGTAGAGTAGCTCAACTGCAATAAGTTACTATAAAACTTATGATCACATCGAATGTGCCACCTTTCTTTAACCAATTGGATCACCGGTGAATCGCACCTTTTCTCGCATGGTCCCGTTTAGGACGTAAACCTGAACGGTCCCATGGTTCCTTAGATGGTAGGCCTGTTCGAGTCAAGATGATCTTGAAAATCTATACTGGAATTTTTATAAAATTTTCATAGCAGAGAATGGAGCGGGAATTTGAGAAACGCGAAAATCCGTGAGGAAGGGCGCGGTCGTCATTGGGTTGAAGGATGCGAGCTCACAGAGTAATCCGTGAACTGAGATGTTCTCAACAGTTCCTGGTACGCTTGCGGACATTTTCTATCATCAGGTCGCCAAGTAAGCTCCCGCCTTTTTGAGATTGTTTATATTCCCTGGCTTCTCTTGTGGTCGCTCCTGTACCTATAGCCATTTAAAAGCGCTTTTCTTGCATAACTTTTTTGAAGAACAACTTGATTTTACCATAGTTTCTATCATTGGAAGTAAAAGCACCAACCGTCAAAAACACTAACCTACGTTAATGTTCCATTTCGCTGCTGTCAATGTGCGAGTGGTGCGGCTCATTTGCGCCCAGTACGGTGAGTATGTTACAGCTGACAAAATCGCCCGAGTTTGGCTGTGATTGCCTCCACCTGACCTCTAAAAACAGAGTGAGCGGGGCTCAGGTGCAGTGGTCGGGTCTCACTGCAGTGGACGAGTTGTCTCGATCATGGCTCATCATACCCACCGCTCATATTGATTCCCGAGCCTTCACCTCTCATGAAACTGCAATGCTTGAAGGAAAAAATGGGGTAACTTATTCGACAGCCTAATACATTCGCCTAGCCTCTCAAAAATGGATAAAGGGAGGTGTCATGCTCTTGAAAGTGCTAGCCGCAAAAATTCTTCCGTTCGATGCGTTTGGAAATAGAAGCTGTTAGGACACTTCACATAGCAACTTGGTACTCCTGAGATCCCTACATTGACTTATTAACACATTTTCCTGTTCCAACCGATCAATATATCGATTTGCACAGGTATGAAGGATACTCCGTGGGACTGTTCCGGTAGCGCAGACGCAGACGGACACTTGCTTTCCTTTCCCAGTCGTTATTCAAAGTTAACTAGCACTTTCTCTCAAGTTCAGCCGTACTGACTACTCAGCCTCTCCGGAAATCCGAAGAAAATTGCCATATTGAGCGAGGAGAGCGTCTACGGCCATCAGACTTAGTCACCGGAAGTGCACTAAAGGTCATCTGACTTTTTGTAGCCTTCATTAAGTTGGATTTCATCTAGTTCTGGCTGGATGAAAATGGTGGTATTTAATATGAATGGACAATTGCCGCGATTAATGTGTAATGCTATGGTGGTAGACTCTAAAAAATAGTTTTCCGTGTTTGCACCGTGCAAAGTTCATTTGTTTTTTTCTTGCCGTTCCTTGACATTATCAACATTCAGCTTTTGCAATAATTAATAATGTACACTGTTGCTGAGAATATTTAGCTGTGAACTTGTGGTACACTAATGCCTTTGCAATACACTATCAACACATACTAGTTGTAAATACTTGCATTTGGTCCAGTCATATCACCATCGCGCTCTTTCTGTAGTGCTTGACGGAAGTGATGAGCTAGAAGAGAAGCACAAACGCACGCACGCACGCAGACCAGTCGTCTTTGCGCGACCGAATGAAATTTTCGCTTGATGCATTGTTTTTCCTGCAAACTCTAACGCTAGACTTAATGAATAGACCAATATTTTGGTTTTTTCAGCTGACATCCTGGAACTTTTTTCCATCACAGAACGAAGAAATTTCCTTTAGCCTTGGTTCTGCACTGTTGAAAGGCTTGAGAGCATTGATGTCCTTCTTCTTCTTAATAGTTTTCTGACCTAACCTCTATTTCAAGTGGAATTACCTACCTCGTGACAAGAAGCTCCTTCTCACTCCTGAATATGGCAAATCTCTAAGCCTACGCCTTAAATTAAGAGAGAGTCTTGACATGGATTTGAATCTGTTCACGAGCAGCTTTGCTTGTGGTCGCGGATGACAAGCGCCCAAGAACGCAGCTGAAGTAACAAATAATCATTTAGCAATGAAAAGCGCTTATGACCTACATCCTTTAACGGCAAGCACGCATGGCAGAATAAACGGAGTTTAATTCCATAGAAAGCAAATTTAAAAGTACCACGTTTTCCACGCCTTTTGCTCACAAAATTTGAGCAAACAAATGTAATCAAGCATGAAAACCCTGCACCTTACGTATAACATTTACTATTGCAACGTCCCACTTCGATGTTTCCTCGAGCAACTCGTCTTTCCTCCATTATCCTATCATGGAAGAGAGCGCACACAGTTGCGGGTACATACGTCTATGTAATGGACCTCTGGAATTAGGGAAGTGTCATGGCGGTGAGATGAACTCCAAAACTCACCACCACTCTTCAGGCGATGATTGCATGCCAGTGGCAACAGAAGAGATCATCGCCCTGTTGGGAGCTGATCGCCTTCTCATGATGTGAAAATAGTGGGAGAAGCTAGTGGACGCAAAATGAGACGGTCGAGGTAGCTAATTATGCGTTCACTCACTTCTCGCACTATTTTCACAGCATGAGAGGGCGATCAGCTCCTAACAGGGCGATGATCTCCTCTGTTGCCACATGCGTGCTCTAGCAGTGACGTGGCTGACGATGATCTGCTATCCTTTACCCCACGCATGTGAGCTGGCATTCAATCATCGCCCAAAGTGTGGTAGTGAGTTTTGGAGTTCATTTCACCACCATGACACTTTACTACGGGCCTAGGTTTCAATTCTATGTGCGTTGCGTTTTTACATAGAATTAATAGTTTCGATGAAATCAATCTTTACATGGACCAATTTGACGTCAAGTGTCTTACTTTAATAGGAGTCATTCCTAGCACCCCTGATATATGTATCTAAGAACTTCAGAAAGCCACAAGTTCGAGTAATTCATTTGTTCAGCATTTTGAAATATCTACATATTAGAAGTATTGCCAGGCAGATCCAGGCAAACCGCGACGCGGGACAGTATACTGAGTGGTAGGAGATCCCGTCCGCCTGTAGTGCCACCCGGAGAATCGCGCCATAGCACCGCCGCCCCACACAATCTAGCCAGCTAGTCTTAAGCCTTCCGCATGGCCTAGTGCCTTTGACGTCTAGGTTGAGTGCAGTTTGGCTCTGGCAAACCCATCTCATCTACGCTGCACGTGTACAAACCAACGCAGGCGGGCCTCTCCTCTCATTCTATCGGTTATCGGTGCCACTCCAAAGGTAGAGCGAACAACCTTACTCGAAACTTTGTTTTTTAACGTTACACCCATTGACCACCTTAGCATTCCCATCTCCACCGTGAGTAAGGCTTGCTTGGTGACCTTCGTGGTTGTCCAGCACTCCGTTCCATTGAGGGCGACGGGTTTTACGGTCTGGTAGGCCTTGGGCTTGAGCCGGGTTGGCATTTTCTTGTCATAAGACATCCTCGATTTCACTATTTTCTTTATCCACGCGGTGCTGGCACACCCGTAAGCTTCGGGGAAGATATCCTGAGGAAGTAATCCTCGATATGAGTTATTTGAATGTAACTTGAATAACCTGAATGAAATATGCTTGATAAAATATATGATAAAATAACTTGAATGTATCTGCTATGTATTATATAATTAAGTTAGACCAAGAGGGGCGTTGGAAACGAGAATTTCTGACTATATGCATTAAAAGTTCTCCTAACCCACAAAACACATTAGCTCCAACCTCCCAATAATTCTCATTCTCTTCGTTATACTGGCCTTAATTTCCACTCCGCTCAATCAGGATCTTCTTCTGATCCAGAAGATTTCTAGCTTTGGCAACAACAGGTATCTCTAGAAGGCCGCTGCAGGCGAATGGACTGCGCGTAAGAATTTGCTTTGTTTTGCTGAGCGATGTTTTACGTAGCTGGATTAATATTCCAGAAAGACAGCTGTGTTTCACTGGAATATTCTAGAGCTCTCGATCAATTGCTACCTGCTGGTTTTTCTCAGAATTATCGTACAGTGACTCGTTGGCTGACAAATATTACGTCAGTAAATAGGTTTCCTGACGAATAACTGAAATCGCTGTGACATCGAAGGAAAAACCGCAGCTGTGGTCGACGTTTCTCCGGACCGATTCGTCACGTCTTATTCATTGTTTTGTCTCCATTGTATAGCGCTATAAATTATTAGATAGATATTAGAGTTTTATGTGTGGTCACGGGCTTTACCCTCAAGTTCTTTACTTCTTATTCCGACAGATCCAGAGGAAATGGCTACAGTTCACTACCGCTTTCGTTCTCATTCCGGATTGACCACATGAGGTACTTAACTCTTAAGAAGCCTTTTAATTTGGCTCCTCTTGGGAAACAAAAATCAAATGATGCCAGAAGGGATGCTCCGGGCCACCTGAATCTCGCAACTATTCGTTATTGATCCCCAAGAAACTTCCTAGCAAAAACTATTCTCCCGCAATTTCTGTGTTGGTAGCAACTTCCAGGTTTGCATCAAGATCGAGCAACTTTGAAGGTCATTATTATACAATCTGATTTTCGCCCTATAAGAACCGATAATTGCATGAACCAGAAATCATTCAACAAAATTGAGAACTACATTTACTGTATTATGACTAGCTTTCTTATTTACAACCTATTTCTTCTACCATCGCATCTCTCCCATTACATTATCATTTCCTTCCTTGTTTGAAGAATGGCTCTTGGTGACAGCGCCTTAGAATCTCTGTTATCTGTAAGAAAATGAGGTTTTATGATAACAGTAATCCAACTCTCCCCCCCCCCTTCCAGTCATTTTTTGTCAGTTTACATAGAAGACCCCAATCAGAGAATTACGAGAATCGCTGCGAGTCAAAGTCAGTAATGTAAAATTTCATTACTTTGCGGCCATGACATGCTCCTCTATCCTCGTTGTATTCCTCAATCCCAAAAGGTAGAGCCCAACAAGTTGAAAAACGAATATAGTGAATTTTCGCGGACACAATCCAACAGAAATTCGATCCCCACCATTATTTTTGCAGCGACCTCTTGTGAAAAACGTACCAGTACAATGGCTAGAAATACTTGAAAAAAAAAACAAAATTTCGTGGTTACATTTGGGGAGCAGTGGTATCACGAACAGTTTATTCACACTTAGAAATACCTGAAAACAAAACAATATCTTTGAAACCTTGAAAAAATGGCTTGATGTTTGGATCGCTGCTTCCTCTGGGGAAGAGTTCGTAGTTCACCAGAATAGGCGAGAAGAATGGAGGGAGTTCACAGCTAGCCATGAAGGCCATATTTGATTTTTTTCATTGTTTCTCAAGAATCGACATCACATACTCGCACACGTGATACAATTGATTATACGTCTGTATAATAAAGATAGAGATTGTTTGAAAGGTAGCCTGGTTTATCAGATCAGTTAGTCATATTGGGAAGTTTTACACATTGGAAGAACTAGCAGTTGCAAGAACATGTTCACAAACATTTTCCCACTCGTATTAGCTGTAGTGGGGGTGTGGAAACACGTGATTCAGGCCTACTGTCGGCACTCTCCTTTTACTACCAGTACCGTATTTCCGTAGAAGCTGAAAAATTAACTTCGCACTAGTCGCCAAACAATAGTTTCCTATTTCTTTCGGAAAGTCACCGCATCTATTCGTTATCAGGGGATCCACTTTCCAGCCCGCATCCGAGGATTACATGTAGGAGCCTAAACACATTATTTCGATCTCCTATCTCAGACTTCAGACTAGGTTTTCTTGTTGTGAGCAGTCACTTAATTTTCACTTACTGCGAATTTTCCGCCTCCACCTCGGAGGCTTTCGGCATGTACCCGCTCGAATACCCTATCGGCGCACCCCCCCCCCCACCCACCCCACCCACACCAATTTGTTAATTTTTCACATAACAAATAATGAGAAATTCGTATATGAGATCCCTGCCAAACGAATAGAGTAGACATTGCTGCAGGCGCATTTATAGCATATATCCCTGTTATTATTTCCATTTCCTTCATGAAAGATTATCAGATGAGATGAATTCCCGGCGGATGGTTGTTAATTGTAGGAAAATGCTTTTACATCAGTTACTCTAGAGGGACTATTCCCTCAATTATGCATAATTACAACTTTGTTTTTTAGCGCAACTTATGTCCCGGGGAAATAGCATCGTAACATTTGAATAACATTTATGTATATCCCGTTTGGATACCGCCATAATTGCTTTGTTCTACGACCTGCATAGAGGTGGCCGTTTTCCATAAGGCAACGCTTTGATGGCGTTTTGCATTTGTGACTTGACTTCTTCGAAACATCTGTGTGAGAGGTTCAATCATAAGACGTGGGAGGGGTGGGAGGTGGGGGGAGGGGTAGGTGCACTGGGTTAGGCGAATGTAGTGTTTGAATTCTGGGAGACAACCACGTGCAAATATTGCCGAGTAGGGTACCGTATACCTAAGAACGCGTCAATTTACATTCTTAGGTGTCCCTATGCCAAGAATGTGCAGTTTACTGTTTATTTATGTACAGTACAGCATTGCATCGTGGCCCCATCGTACCGTTTTCCACCGCACCTACTTTTTCTAGGTAGGTGAAAGCAGGCTAGCGCTTCGTTAGATTCTTTGACGTCAAGTACACTTTTGCGATCACAATAACTCTCACACGTGTCTATTGTCCGTGTATGCCAGTTTACAGTATTCGTTAGAATAGTAACAAGGTTTGCGCAAAACATCTTCTCCAATTAGTGATTTATATAACTTTCTCGCTTAAATGCATATTTTCCATTCTCGAAAAGCAAAAATAAAAACAGTAGACGTGGCTTCTATGTACTTCCCTTTTAGTTTTAGTGCTGCTAGACTTTATGAATGGTTCTGTACCATCATTTGTATACAGTTTTCTTACGAGAAATACGCCCTGAGGTGATTCCTCTTTGCTTTTAGGAAGATTTCAAAGCCAATCAGCGCTGAACTTTTCGGATCTTTCGCTTCAACTCATCTATTGTCTCGGTTGTTTACTTCATTGATAAGAGTCCATTCCCAACATGCACTTGATTTTCTATAGAATTTTCACTTCACCTCATTAGGCTTCCATAGTCATTACGGTGAGTATTATATTTGGTTGGTGCATTATCATCCATTATCTTCTGTTAGAAAGCTGGCAAATATCCAAACTGTCCTGATGATGCTTTAAAAGCAGAGCTCAAAAAATATAAATAATACATTAGATATATTCAAAGGAGTTCGTTCTCGAGTGAGGCAGAAGTCTGGATTTCCAGAGGTGAGAGAAGGGGCAGCCTTTGGAGAGTAATGAGAATGGATTTGAAGCTTCTTGTTTCTTAGAGCTTCTCCTTTTAAATCAAATGCAAATTACGAGGAGGGGGGATTGGACATTTACACTTGCGAGCGCAATCTCAATGCTTTCGGTGTTCAGAATAATACAACAGTTCTTATGATCTTCCATTTGAGGTGCTTCAGGAGGTCCTTGTCGCACTGTACGCCAGCCATTGAGTGTCGTTTCGTCCACGTAGCGTCTCCACCAGGTACGACTTCATGTGAGGTTTCCGGTGGAGGAGATGCATCAGTCTTCGGGAGATCCGTGCCGTCAACTCTCATGTACCAGCATCATTCACGTCTGTAGTCAAGTTTTCGATCTTCTTGGCATGGAGACAAAGGCCAAATCGTGCCAGTACGTCACTCCGTGCTTGCATTTGCAGCTCCAGCTCGTGTTTGTCTTCGTAGACGAGCACTACTCCATCAGCGAACAGTTGCTTCCAATGTGCAGGTTTTCGCAAATCTCTTGCAACAGCGTCTATGAGAATGACGAAAAGAAGCGGACAGAGCGCCGATCCTTGGTGCATGCCGGCGGAGATGGGAAATTCTGGGGTGTATGCCAGGAAGAACGATAGCTGGCAATAGTTGGCTATCATGAACCTGTCTGTCAATATCCCATGCAATTGTAGCCCCACCTCTAGTCATTTCACGGAGACTTCCAAGTGTTTCAGTTTCAGATGGTGAAAGCTTTTTAACTGACAGAGATGGTTATGTCATCACTAAACAAGGATCAATAAGAAGAAAGCAGTTAATGCTTAATTTTCATTAAAATATGACATGGAAATGCTGCGCGGTGTTTCTCCTTTGTTTGTAGACCTAGGAATTCCACATTTTGCGAAGCCCCAAACCGAATAAAGTCTTCGGTCCTTCGAACAGGCTAGTCAAGCATGCGCATAACGCAAGTTGGGCGGGGCTACCTTTGTATGATCTGCACTGTGCAGCTGGCAGCTGTCACGACCTATCGTTCTTCATGACCGCCACCCGAAATTCTGCAGATGTACCGCCGGCCGGCATCACATCACCCCTTTTTATTAAATGAACATCAAAGAACATTTTAAAAGCTCATCCCTTTTGCAGGAAATAAACAGCAGAAACGCCACCAACCTAATAGCATTCTCTTCTAAGGAGCGTAGACGTCCCAATTTTTCCATTACGGATTCGATCAAATTTATTTTGCCATGTTACTTTTGTTGGAAAGCTGTGCTAAGGCATCCACAACCGCACGCACAACTAGTCACAATTCGGAGTGCGGTTGCCAGTAGTTGACAGCGCCTGCTTTGCGCTGCTCTGCTAATCGCTGATTGCCGAATCTGCAGCATATGAACATCGGAATTTTCGCAGATTTTCGAAATATTCGAATTTTCAAATTATGCGAAAAACATAAAATTTGAAGTGTTCGAATTCTGAGTGGTTCGAATATGAGGCTTTTCGGAGCATTCGAACATTTGATAAATTCGGATAACGTGATTTTCAAAATGTGCAAATGAACGAATTATTCGAATATAAGACGAATTATTATATTTCTTGGTACCCGAATGAATGGTCCATTCAAACATCCGACTTTTTGTAATCACTGAATGAATCAATAAATCGAATCGAATATTTGGCCATATACCATTTCAATACTAGAGCTTCCAAAGTTTTTGTTCCTGGCCGCCAACCTTTGTTACTCTTACAATGGCACCTTCAAAGATCGTCCCCGGGATACATAAGGGTCTCATCAGGCGATCTGCGAGAATTGTTAGGGACTGCAACGAGCCTCTCAGGCATGAAATTGTTAGTGGATGCGTGTCCCTTTCTTTAATAGCCACCATACCATCACTATTGGAATTTTAAGTGTCCACGCACCGAACAAACGAACGTTTCGAATTTGCCACTTTTCAGGCGGTGCATTAAACCAATTGTCGAACACTGGTCTTCTCTAGGCGCCAGAATGAACGAATTTTTTGAATAACTAATTATGAACAACACCAATGAAGGAACAGTTCCAATATGCTCACTCTTAGAAAAAAACAAAATGAATGAATTATCAGAATACTCGAAAATACCGTCGAGTAAATTCGATTCGCTCACATGTAAGCCTGCAGAGCCTTGCGTTGCGCACCTATTAACCCCACGCCCGGTTTCACCCGTCGCATACTGTTAGCTTACGCATTGCGCCTTACAACTTGCCGCAAAGTGATTCTAGTTGTTGAGATGTTGTAAACGAAGAAGATAAGGCAGGGAGAAACCTAAAGATACTCTGAGATCTGGGTGAAGTTGTTACTAAAACTTCGAAAAGACAAAGTATGTTTGGCATTCTGATCACACATTTGACATCCAGGACACCACATTCGCAAAATGAGCGTATTTTCATAGCATGTGTTGGCGAGTTCAAAGATTGTCTTTGTTCAATAAAGTGAGTGCAATCTTCATAGAAAGCTTTTCACTCGACAAGCAATGTATTCAAACCCACTCTGGGCGTGAGCCAACCTACAGCAACGTGTCGATGCATACCACTACCTGGAATTTGTAACATGTCCAGTATGCTGCCACGGCTATATACATTTATTTTTGTTACCAATATTGAATTCCGAACATGCGTTCATTATTATTTCCGGTAACGAAAACGATAATGAAACGTCTGGACAGTGCAACATACAAAACAACTATTTATACCCGTCAAAGCAAATGCTTTGAAGAGAGACTGACCATGCCCTCATTTCAAATCCTACCACTCTGGTAATACTACTTCTGTAGCATCATTATATGTACAATGATATTTTCTCGAATATCGCTTGAAAGTGAGAGTTTCAAAGCGGAAGAATTCCTGCTCGCTGCGCAATTTGCGAAAAGATAATGACTGTGAGAAGAGAAAACCAAAGGCATGCACTCTACGATGAGTTCTCTTACGAGTTGGCAGCAAAACAGGCAGTAAACGAGAGAAATTAAGATATTTCACTGAAAAAAGTCCACTAATTTAATTGTGGTCTTGATTTTTGATTAGTAACTTAGTAGCAAGATTCATGTAGGGTTTAGTTTAGGGAAAAATCTTTTTTGGGCTGGATTACGCTTGACGCCATCAATCTCGCGTGGCAAGGAGAAATCTAGAAAATTACAGTTTTTTTTTACTTTTTGATGCTATTGTCTTTTCTAACGACTACCTACAACCTTAATTAGCCTAGTAAATTATTATTATTATTATGGCCTTGTTTTCTACAACACCTCTCCAGGATGACTTAAAGATCAAATCCTCTTAAACTTCGAGACCATTATCAAGTTATCAAATGAAGAGGCTCTGGTTTTCTCTTTGAATTCGTCTATTTCTCAAACTGTGTAAGTGATCAAGGCCAAAACACAACATTCCCAGAACAACGAAACATTCCATCCCTCATGAGGCTAGGCAGGGGGCAGAGATTTAGTGCTTGATTTGTTTGTAAGGATCAAGCTCCGACGTTCTTCTCATTTTAACATGCTCACCCCCTTAAATCTTTAATTATTATCCATTTATTATCATTTTGTACATTGGTGCCCTCTTTGACTAAAGATCCCTGTGCTGCACATTAAAGGGCGTCTGCTTCTGAATTGCTGTCAAAATAGGTAGGGAATCTTGAAAGAGGCACTGCTAAACGCAGACGATTTTTTCCTATTTATGCTTATCACGCAGTTCTTGGAATGTTATTATACAGTATATGTAGTCTGATGTGGACTCCCTTCGATTCTTTAATTTGTCCAGTTATAAGAGAAAAGAACTTTGAGACCTGACTCCGCATCTTCATTTATATGTAGACTGATTCTGAATGTTATATTCTCCAATTTCCTTTCCACTCCTATTTTTGTGAATGATTACGCCTGTCCAGAGACAAGTGCGGTGCCGTGTATATTCAAGTTCAAATGTAGAGTCGCTTCATAATTATCCGATGCCTTCTTTATATGGATAAGTTCTACACTTGTCTGGATTCTTTCGGCGATGATGTGGTCTCAGATTTCGTGCATAATTTACCTGGCACCCATCTTTCTTTATCAACGAGCCTTTTCAGCTGTTCAGCGATAGTGAATCCTAAGAGGTTGAATGTATTGCCAGATTACAAGGCATCTTTGATCATCAGCTGCAAGATGAACTTTACTATCAAAATACGATGGCCTACCTCTTCATAACTTTTTTGGCCGAACTCCATCGAGAAACACTAGAACAACTTGCTGACGATCAACACTGAGCAAGTTTCTGGTCGAATCTGGAACTGACTTGTGCTCGATTAAGCTCGGTGACATTTTGTTCCCGTATCATGTTGCATACAAGCTGGTGGTCGCAAAGCTTGCCGGCAACTTGTTGTCACCATTTCTTGCCATTGTAGATCACGAGAGGGAAAAAACCAGCCTTTGCAACCAGAAAGCTCGCTGGCCACTTGTTCCTATTAGAGAACAGCCGACAACATGTTTCGGCTCTTCCTTGTCGACAAGCTGTTGAAAGAAAAAGTTGCTAACTACCTGCTTCTGGGTGGTATGATGACGTCAGACTTGTCAATAATGATTTGTCGGTAAAAAGATTTGTCTGCAATCATTCGAATACGGCTTTATATTGAATGAGTTTGATCATTCACGCGCTTATTTCCTGACTTGGTACTAGGAAATATCGCTACATGGAAACGGCGATAATTGTTACGCAACAAAAAACAAGCTGAGAAAACGTGGGATAATTATGCGCTAAATCAATAAAAATGAATGTGGCACATTAACTATTTTTGCTTCACAAGGCTTTCCGTGGCTGGATATCATAAATTTGCGTGTCATTCCTGCGCTGGGCTCATGCTTCTATTGTCTGTATTATTATGTGCCAGTTTTGCTCTTTTTCACCCACGAACAATGTTCAGAGCTAAGTCTGCGGTATGGGGGAGGGGTGATTCTTTTAGAAGCAGTGTCTCACCTCACTACCACCGGCCGAGAATTTGGCCAGATTCTCACCTGGTGTACGAGGCGCCTTCTGCCTGCGGCGCAGTTTTCGGCAATAAGAACACCTATGCGATCAACGAGATTAGCTCAGGTGCATGAAAAGACAGCCAGTTCCCTTTGCGAGCAACTCGTCCACGCCAATTTGGAATGGTCCGCCGAAAATGGGTTTTTTACGGTTTTGGCAAAAATCATGCACATTACTGGACTCAGAGTGTCGAGTAGGTCCGGATTCTGTTAGTACCCCAGAATCGAGAATGAAGGGACCCATAGAGGTGAGCCCCTTAAGTACCAATATTCACCTATATTTTTGATTTTGTCTTCATTGTGCTAATCGCTGACATTTGGACGGAATTCTTCTGTTTTGTACTGCTCACTCCTGATCTAGCGTGGGATCATCACTACTTCTTTTGGAATAGCCATAATACACAGTCTTTACCCTACATTAACCGCTTGGTATGAGGGTAGGGAAGGGGTGGGGAAGGGATCAGGCGGGTGATAGCTGCGCCTCATGAAGTTGTTCAATATTTTTTCATTTACTATTGCCATAGCTGCATCTCCTTGAAGCTTACACGTGCAATTGCACATTTGAAGCACTCAGAAGAAATTTGCTATTTTGTTCACACGAATCATTACGTATGCAGTCGCAGGAGAATTGTGCATAAGAAACTCGTGTAGAATTTATGTACTTGTAGGAAAGATGTCGTACATTTTCAATGCCATAATAAAAATTATCTGCAGTAACATTATATTCACCTCTGTCAATTTGGGATACAGACTTTACCCGAAGTTATCCCAGTTTCCTATTTACATAATCACAAGATACTGGTATTAAATGTACTAAATCTTTTACCATGGAAAGTCCTCACATGATAATTCAGTTTGCTTGGTCAGGTTATTGTTTTTGGTTTCTCTGTTCCATTTTTTAATCAGGTTCCTTTACTGTGTACTAATTCACTGGATTTTCCTAGATGCTTTTCTTATCGACTGCCTTGTTGAGATTTTCTGTATTGTTCGATCTTGAATGTATCGAGGTAAAATTTGTGAGATGAGTGCGAACAGAAAGTAGGCCGAAACGTATTAATGACATAGCTTAGGTATGGGTCTAATGCTGGCGTTTTAGCGTCTTCTCTATCCATGTCAGTCGCGCGGGGTTCCGATTCACAGATCAACAGCTCTTGGCTAATCTTCTCATGTTCAATCTCAAAAATTCTGAAACAGAACTGTGCTCTTGAAATGAATAGTCCTGAAAATCTAGGCGCTGCAATACTGTTCAAAATCAATCCCCTCTGAGATTGAGCTGCGGAACAGTTAACATTGGCTTTATGTAGTGTGAAACTCATAGTGATTGCTGTATGTAGTAGAAAGTTGTAGTGTGAATGTCCACTGGATAGTGTGAACGTGGGACTATAACTGAGTACCAGACTTGTACTTATTTTGTTGAGTTGTTTTTCATACGTATTTCCTCCGTTGTATTTACATACGTCAGCGGAGCGAAACAGAGATCAAAGTCAAGAAATAGCGCAAACGTTGTAAGTTTAGTTCTTTTCCCAGGTGAACGCTGATAAAAAGGAGCAGTAGAAATATCTCCAAATAATATGTATTGCAAAGAAAAAATCTCCCTGGGAAAGAGCTTTCACGTTCCAAACCATTGAATGTAGTAAGGATGCCTCCACAATTCAATTTTATTAGGTTGTTCGATAACTAATGTCGTTTTTTTCACAGGATACGTGAACTGCATATTTCACGTAGTAGTAATTGCGTAGCTTACTTTATTATACTACTTCAAAGGTTATACTTTACACTATCTTCAGTAATTAAGTTGAAAATGGGCAATCAAAGAGAGCATTATCTGCACGTTTCATTGTTTTACTTCCAAAAGGGCAAAAATGTGGAGCAAGCTCGAGAGAAATTATGTGAAGTTCATGATGAAGACTGGCCTTAGTGAATGCCTGTGTCACCGTTAGTTTTCTCGCTTTCGTTCTGGAAATTTGATTGTGCAAGATGCACCACATAGTGGTCATCCAACCACTACTGATCACAACAAAATAAAACCATTAATCAGAACTAACCGGCGTATGACAACTCGAGAGATAGCAGATAAACTCGACAAATTGAATCCAACAATTTGCACTTACCACGGCTTGGTTACGTAAACAAACTGGGTGTTTGGGTTCCTCACTGATCAAAGGAAATCCACATCACCAAACGCATTAACATATCCCCTCTCCTAAATCTGGATTAAGACGTCATACCACCGCTGCCTAGCTAAAGCTTCATATAATCAAATTACTTGTTACTCCTGTCGATCACATTTCCTGAGAAGAGAAAAAGTTCAATAACTACGACAAAGCGAAAATTTTAAAAGCCGAAAGGTTAGCGTGTAAGATAGAGGGTACCTTTTGGATGATGTTGTTGAACTTTTGTCTCTAGAAGAGTTTCGTGTTTGCTCACGCAGACATTTATACATATCTATTTAAGGTAACATTTTCCAAACCACCTAGTATTGTGAAAACGCCACCACAATTCAACACAACACTTCTACCGCTCTGTTCCTTCGCTTTGATTATTAGGTTGTTGCGAAATTAGTTGCCGAAATGGACAGATCAGTTCAAAGTGTTGTAACTCGGCTGAAACACAACCTTCATCACCGTTCTATTCAGGAGATCCTCCCACACAATTTAGCATGGATTACAGGCCTCTACAACAAAAACTGAGATCGCAAAAATTCGCAAACTTTTGGAAAGCGATTTCAGCATGCTCCAGATCAGCCATCTCCTGTTGTCGCAGGTTTGCATTTGGAGCTTGTACGAAAGACATACAGTAGGGTAATGGTCTGTGGGATAAGGCGTCAGACAGATCGTGAGGTGTTCACTTTCGCATCTTTCTTGCCCTGTCGGTTGAAGGCAAATGTTTTGACACTGTAGTATGGTGAGCCCCCATCCCTGCCTTCAAAGTCCAAGTGGTCGGACCCGGTTTAGGTTCCACTACTGTTCTCAACGCTTGATCGTCAGGAATCAAAACCGTGGTCACGACCAGGGTTGTTTTGGGGATCAAAGAAAAATTTGCGATCGAATAGCTGACTGTACATTGGGAAGGCGATTCCAAGCTAAAACAAATGCAAGAATAGCGCATACCTCCGCACTTGAAAGAGGATGAGTAGCGCCACCAGAATATCACATAAGTTGGGCTCAAATTTGGCATAGGAGAAAAGTTTATTTGTGCATATCCGTAAACAGCAATTAATTCCGCACCAACCTGATAGTTGCACACTGCTTCTCATTTCTCTTTTCCTTCTAAAAATCACCGTACAGAACAGCTTGATGCATCGTGGTGGCTGCTCGCGTAGAGCAAATGCGGCGGGTCTTGAGCTGGGATCATTTGAACTGTATTTATGCTCCATCGCAGGGGCTACTGTCGCACACATTCATGCTTTTTAAGAATAGCTGGTCCCTTGTGGAAGCGTGCGGATACTACGGCCATCAACTTTTGGGGTAGACGGTGGTCATACTTGCGACGCGACGTCTTGTATTCTCGTCGCGTAGTTCTAATACATTTTCTCCTCTGAAAGGCACGCGATAGTCTGGATTCGTTTCTCGCTTGCCAGCAGCGCGATGTGACAGGCTCGTCGAAGTTGCAGATCAACTTTATAATTTTGAGTTGGATCTATAGCTATTTTTCGTATCGTGTCATTATCCTTATACGAAAACTAAGCATCATTATCCGTTTCCTCCTGCACGGTCCCAAGAATTGTTCTTGTTCTTCTGCTCATCCCTCTTGCTGTTTCAGCACACAATCTACTTGACTTGGATTCCTGTCGCGTCGCGCATGTTGCGAAACGTGATCGCCTCGTGATGAACTATGAACTCAGCAGGGGTGGGGTATGGCGTCTTCAATGACAGCTCCCACCAAAGACCCTTCACACTTGTCTTAAACATCTAATTTGGTGGCGGTCCGGGTAATGAATGCGCCAGAACCGTTGTTCGCTATCGTGAAACAGCCATGAGCCAGTACAAAAAAGATACTTTTCTGAGTCGCGTTACTGTGATCAATTTACTCTGATGTTAGTCTGGAAAAGCTTATGAACCATCCATAATAATCATTTTATCGAAGCTGAGGAGGAAGAGGAATAAACACAATGTGGAAAAATGTGGAGGGGGCATTCGGGGAGTTGTTCTCATCAACAGGTTGACAGACATTTTTCGTAGGAAAGCGAACTGCAATTACGTAATCGTAGTTTGCTGCTTTGTACTATGAAATCCCTATACATGTTTCCTCATCCAGCGATACTAACACTCAGATATCCCTGTTTTCCAGCTATCAATCTCCTGTCCTTGAATAACTTTTTTCTTTTTTTTCAAGGCTGTGTCCGAATTGAGCGATTCCGATAACAAATTTCACGGAGTAGTCCGAAAGGAAAGAAACATTGACATAATGTAAGCAAGTTGGGGTATTCGTAGCATAGGTATTGCCGATGATTGAGCTTGCAGTAATTCAAGAATTTCTTTCACCTATATACTGCGATGCATTACACTCGTGACTTGGATTCACATCACATCGCAACACATCGAGAACATCATATATTTCCACTCTATAATTATTATCAGTACTCTAAATCTATTTCTCTGGAGCACTATTACCTTTCCGAATGTCCAGTTTCACCCAGTGAGCCAACCCTAAGTTGGAACTGTCGACGATAAAAATTTTCTCTTCAGGTTTGCATGGAGGTGACAGACATCCCTACGCTTCAAGACGAGAATGAACAAACTAAATGGGTCTTACTGTGGTTCATGAAGATTGTTCAGAACATCTTTGAATTTATTGCCATAGCCACTTATATTTATCTGGCTCAATCGTTGTGGAGGAAAAAGGTAAGTCTCTTACGCATACTTGCTTTGCGAACAAAAACATAGAATATGAAGTCATTTTCTTCTCTTTATTGAGCCCACTCCTTTTTCTGATATGCCTCCTTCCGATTCTTGATTTCTCCTTGACAACACCAATGATATAGATTTGAACTCTTCAAAGAGTAATCTTTCACAATGAATTGGTTTACATTTTTATTAATTTTTCAGGTGTACAACACAAATTTATCGCTTCTACTGGTATTTCTCCCAATACCATCTGCAGTTGGTATCTTAATGTATAGCACACGAGATATAATGATGTTCACGAATTGGTCGCCGGAATGGTTTGTGCGGGTTATAGACTACGTCCAAAATGCAGGTAATATTAATTGTACACATACCGGTTCTGGCGTGATGTATGAGGATTATGATTAAATCTTTGTTTCAATAGTTATGTCCTCTATAAATTGGTTGGAATTAGATAAAATTGCAATGGATGGCAAGGAGCAAGAACTTTATAGCACAGAAAAAGTAGAAGGCGATTGGGAGACAGTAAATTGGATATGTTTCGCTAGATAACACGCAAAATTAAGCATGCCCGTTCGGAGCAGTTTTTTCTTTCATAATGTTCTCTCGTTTGTCGCTGCTTTTCTTTTGAAACCTTTTGAGAAACTAGGTGCTGATGTTAGAGGAATCGCGCTACGAACATTCTTTTGAAGCGATGATAGCGACAATACTGTTCTTATAGCGTCAGAGGCTCTTCGTGCTTATGCGACATTTTTAGCCAATATGCGCAAGGTTTTCGGCAGGGTTTTAGTTCTCGGAATATTTCTGCAAAAACGCAACATATACCACTTCGAGATCAGAAAGCCCAGTTTTGCAGTGCACATTTTGTTTTGATCCCTTTAGATATTCGTTTGATAGGAAAACTGCAACATGACCTGACGTTTTCATGCTCATTTTGCAATTATTGGTTTACAGTTGTAGCTCTTCAGCTAATGAAGGTTACGCGTATATTTCTCATGCTTAACTAATTTTTGCACTCTACATAACGGGCTACAGAGAAAAAATGCACTGAAATCAGCTACATCATTATGATATCAGTGCAGAACAATTTCACGTACACGCGAAAGCTCCTGCACTTTAATGGATTAAGGGCAATTTATAATGGCTGTGTGCGACTGACGAGCGTGCGTCTACGTGATGAAGAATAGGGCCCAATCGCATCGCAATCGCAGACCAGACGCACGCGTTTATGCCAAATATTTCCGATGAAGAATGGGCAACGCGGTTTGCAAATCTAAAGGAAGAGAAAGCGCGGCCGCCGCGACGCCGTAAATGCGAGCGTTTGGGCTGCGACTGCAATGCGACTGGGTCCGATTCTTCATCATATAGACGCACGCGCGTCAGTGGCACGCACCCTTTAGAGAACGAAAACACTCAAAACGGTGAACATATTAATAGCCATGCGAGAGATAGCGATTGTTGAGTGTTTGAGCATCTACATACAAAAACAGCTCAATTTTTACGTTCTCAGTAGTCGCCAGAAAATTCTGGATGATAATCTCATACAGGTAAAGCGAACATGCAAAAAAAACTGTTTGGCATTTCAAGATGCTTGAAAAAAAACTCTAGGATGTCCTATAGAAATATGAACAGCCAAGATTCAACTCAAGTACGATGAGTAGAACAACCTAATGACGTTATGCTTTTCCTATGAATGTAATTCCAAGAAGCAAATTCTCGATTCTTCAGGGTAGTGAGTCCTGCGTGCATGAGTAGGTGATGCGGCATGTGGACAGGAGAAGGAGGGGGGGAATGGAACCCCCCCCCTTGTTGGCCAAATGGCAGGTTTATGGGAACAAAGTTGATGGAAATTCAAATTCAAATTTATATGATTGGAAATATGTTCCCTAAAATAATGCTAGACTGAAGTAATCAAAAAAGCCACTGCAAAATTTTTATCAATTTTGTAAGAATTTCCAAAAATTCTTCGATGCGTGCTATCGACAGTATTTGGAGATACTATTGGCCTCATATTCTCTTTGCTCGTTACTGTCGTTTTCTCTTCTTTGATCATCCAGTATAACAATATCGAATGTAGGCAGAAGAATATATGCTAAAATTTGTGAGATACATAGAATGAGTGGTCTGAAGTATGCTTTAAGGGGATTAAGAAGGAAATGAAATTATGTTTGTTTTTTCTGCTTTCATTGAATCTAAATGCTCATTTGGAGTGTTATTTGTGATGGATTAAGGGATGTTTGGCGGTGCATTGAATTTGCCCAACTTCATTGTTGATCGTTTGTGTGCAACGCTATGGCCCGTCAGGTACGAGACCAAAAGCAGTCGGTTCCCACTCATTGCCATAACAATGATATTTACACAGGTTGAACACTACATGTTTTCTCATTCTACCTGTAATCTGTTTTATTACTTTTTCTTCAGATTATCCTCACTGCAATCTGCGTAGTTGCCTATGTAAATGGAGAAATCTCGGATTTGCAACAGACCATCATATTCACTTGTCTTTGCGTGTTCTCAGCTGTGGTATGTCCATAGATCAACCTCTTAATCTGAAAATGTTGTCGAAGATGTGAATGAAACAGATTCGAGGTTGTAATTTCGACACTGTTTGACCTTGATAGTCCAGGAAAGCCTCGTAATAATTTGCTTGAATTTTGTGTATGCGATCCTTTGATAAAGTGAGCAGTAGCGCTGTTTCATACCATGGGCCAATTCTCGCACGATCGAGCAGACATGGTATTTTTGAGAATCTTCTGGAACTCTGCACAAAGGAGGACTATTTCGTAAACGATCAAATTTTACGAGTTCACGCTGCCGATCTCTTCTCTCAACGCTAATGACGAGTCTTATGGTAGACGACGTATACCTACAGGGGACGTCAATCCCCATCGCACCTCTCCACAGCCTAGAGCGCCGCACCATCGACGCGGTTGAGCGTTGTGGTTGTCACGTGTTCCCTGATTGACGTTTGCTGTGGTGTAACCTTACAAAAATAAAAGTAACTGGCATTTGAATCTTAACCGTTCCAAATAAGCAGAAGTCCTTCTTAGTGCGAGAATTTGAATACGTAGCGACACTCGCTGAGGTTTTTTTCTGAATGAGTGCCAAAGGTGAAAAAAAACTAACTTTTTATCACAAATGTATAGCTGGAAGGAAGGCAATTTTTCTGGACATCTGAGCGCGTAAAAAGCGGAACTCTAATTTCCGAGATTGTTTCGCTCAATTTCCTCCTTGAACGGAAGCTCCGCATTCCTGAAAGCCACAAGCCATTTTTCGTCGATCTTGTCAATGAGCATTGAAGCTGTTTTTGTTTTTGTTCATATCATTCAATCATCGAAGAATCTTCTGTATTCAGGTGTTTTCAATATTGCCCACCATGACGAAAAAAATCAACGATTATCATATGAAGAAGCACTCATCTGTGTCGGTGAGTTGCCATACCATTATTCGAAAGCTGGAAAAAGTTTCCTTCTGGTCAAATTTGGATGAGAAATAATAGCAACAACATCTGCAACGAGAAACAATGGATAATCGTTCAGCTTTACAGCCATAATTTGTGGAAAGGTAAAAAATCAAGGAAAATACAGAAAACTATTGGAAATAGAATAGCATTTCTAACATAAGAGATAAGGGCCGCCTCCGCTGAACACCAAAACCTTATCATTAAAAGAATTTTTTATCCAATATTTAATTTTAAGTCATTTTTTGTTAAGCTACGGTATCAATCTATGGAGAACGTCCGTGTAGCTCGATTGTTGAACATCCTAATGGTTCTGTATGCAACTTTCTATATATCTGAAACTGGTTTATATTACATTTATTTCTATTTTGTGAAGGACTATTTATTGAATAAGATCTTTATGTCTACATATATAATGTCGATTGCAGTAGAGGTGAGAGCGACACTGTGCCAGTTAGGTTGGAAAGTACAATTCTATTCAGGTTTTTGTGTCTATAATGGTCATGACTCATTCACACCCGAAACTTAGCTCTGCTCTACCGCAAAGGAAAACCAAAGTATTGACAAACTGTAGCCGCAACGTAGTGGCAACGGATGGTCGGGTGTTGTCATTCTCAGCCGATGAGGAACAGAAAATTTATTTTGACAGTTACTTGACAATGTGGAAAAAATGATTTTCATGCCCATACGAGTTCTCGGAAGTATTATACGTATATGTATTATATGTATTAAAAATTGGAATAAACTCCTATGTTTCTTTGATTTGAAGGCATGAGTCAGGATTTTTGAACTAATCGAATCCGAGTTTATTCCTCAGCATAAAAAAAACACGAATACCTATCTGATGTTGCCAAGGAATATACGCACGTGTGAACTTTTCTGGGCATCTCTAACTCATGAAGAAAAGAATGGGCGACGCGTTTGTAATGAAGCTACTGCAGCGCCCTAGATCCATTGTCTTGCGCTGCTATCCTTGTGGTTATGTCTTACCATCACAGACCTCTCAAGTGTACAGTAGCTAGCAAAAAGATTGCAGCTTTTGGTTTTCCGTCTGTAACTCCCTTAAAAGGAGAGCATGGAGATTCCAATTTGTATGGGAGTAGTAAATACATTAGAGATAGGAAGAAGTTCGAACCTCCTCATTCCACGGACTTCTTGTCTTTCAAGAAGAATTTATTTCGCAAAAGTCGAAATTCGCAATGGCTCCCAAAGTGACGCCTATCGTTGGTGTCTGACCACTCATTGGTTCTTTGGAACAAAGTCAATCCGTATGCGCTAGAAAATGTTCAAGCGTACACCGCTGGTTGACATCTGCGAGGGCTATCTGAAGCTGATTTAGCAGTGACACTCTGTGGATGTTTCTGTCAGCCTGGCTCCTTCAATCAGCTCTGTTCAAAAGGGATAAGTGCTGCTGACGTTTGTATAACTCTAGTTACAGGTGTTTGACTTCAATGCAGCTAATTGTTACTCTCTGATACAGAAGAAATTCCAAGACTTATTTTCCGTAATGTGCGCATTTGGTTTTATTGTAAGCAGCTAGAATATTTCGGAATTTCGATTGAGAGCCCGGAGTGCAAGAGATGCGCTTTCAATGTTCTGTATACACAGGTCACACACTGGACAATCAGCAAAAGGCAGAAAATAAAAATGAGCTCAGGGATGCATTGAGACATATCACACAAGGTTGATGATTATGAGTTGACACCTATCATTCGATATCCCCAAAGTTTTCATTTGCTTAGGAAGCAACAGTAATATGTACTGTTGTGTGATTGGAACACGTACTGAAGACCAGGAAAATATATTAATGTGCTGGAAGCTCACCAATCTATAAGAAAAAGTTTATAAAACATCGAAAAAGCAATATTAACATTGGCACAAATACGTCTACACAAATTATATACATTTTCATTAGGAATGCCACAAAAAATTCTGACCTGAGCACACAACGCATGTTGCTGCTATAACATTCTGCTATAACAATTCTGTCAACTACTCAGACATTCGCGCAGCATTAGTCTCGATGATCGAGACCCCTCCTATCTAGTGCAAGTTGAGCACTGCTGGAAATTGCAACATGCCTACCGAGTAGCCGCTCTCCACTTTGCAGCTCTTTTCACAAAGCAGCAAAACCTGATCTGACCAAGGTCAACCTTATAGCTACGCGAATCACTGAGTACTAATATAGTACAGTAACGAACTACTCTCAAGAACTCCACATCTGCGTATATGTTCGAAAATATATACTTTGTTCTACTTGTGTGCTGAATGCCAATTGTCGCCCATCGAAAGATCGGACATTGGAGCCCTCGATTTTCAAATTGTTGCTACGAACGACGTGACGTCTCACACATGGTAAAGCAGCTCGTACTGATGGGTGTGAGTAGGTGATAACCACAGCGCTCGTCATGATCTGAAAAGATAAGATATCTCTAAGACGCCGAATGGATGTTGCGCTGTTGCGACGCTTTTCTAGCAAAGGGAAACCTCCAGGGGGAAACTTTCACATCCTTCTTTTTTTGCGGTTCACATTTGCGCCATAAATTGAGGCAAAGTCGATGTGATATTCAATGGGTTTTTATCAAAAATTCCTCGAAAGTCCGCAATGTTGCCTTTTTTGGAATATTTGTGTACGGCTGCATTCGCAAAACATTTGTACGACTCTAGTCTACAATCACACCTCTGAAATCAATCTGGGAAATATCTGTTCTTGATAAATCGTTCAGTTAGAGGGATTTTGAATTTAAGCACTCAGTTATGCACTGGATCTTCTAGCTTTCGAATCTATGTGGTACATTTTTTTCATTTGAACAGACAGAGAACTATTCGTTCCCGGCTGGATGCTAACCCTTGATACTCGCATTCTTTCGCTCTGATGACTAGAAGCATGGCATTTGCTTGGGGGAAAATGGTTCATGATTAACTCAAAAGACTAGATATCAAAGTTTCTGGCAACATGGGCACCGAATTTTCTCAATCCATAATGAGAACGCATTTCTGAAGAAACATCAACCTAGTCTGGTTTGTTCTGGTCCATTTACATAGAAAGTAAATTAAGCGAAAATTTGCCACCGTAGATGAATCTCAATATGACGTGCTGGGATGAAAAAAACTGTAATCACTAGTATGACTTGAGCTTGATGGATCGATTTCTCACGAGACAAGGCATTCATATACATATAATGTCTTCAAGCAAATGTGAATGAATTTCCAGCTGTCATCGCTGCGTAAAAATTAATGAAAATGAAGTGCGGAATTTTTGGCATCCGCTGAACTGAGTTGACTTGCATCAGCTTCTTGCGACTTCTCTCTTTTTGCACACGGAACTCGGTTCCTTTCTGAGTTGAAGCAAAACTTTCCAATCCAAGCATAGAAAAATATTTGTTCGGACCGAGTTCGGGTCAACAATGTGTTGAATAAAAACTAGCAAATAAGAAAAAGTAAATAAAATAGATCTCCTGGCCGTTGTTCAATATACTCACGAAATTGAATCGATGTGAGGTAAACATTACTTACTTCTATACATATTAATAGAAGAAATAGTGATTTCAATAGAATTTGTAACGATTCGCTCATTGTGATGTAATTGAATAAATAATATAATCCTGTTTCGGAAATGTAGAAAATGACATAAGATATCATTAGATTAGTAAGCAGCCGCGCTGCTCGCACATTCTCGACCGACTGATATCGCACCTGTCAAAAATATGGCTTTTGACACAAATAGTTTAAATTTCCTGTGTAATTAAGGAGTACCGAAATAGATGAATGTCGCGTACGGTGATAGATCAAAACTCGCTTCGACACTAGGGGCAATAGCGAAAATATCTGAAAAACAGGGATTCATGAAGGAAAATATATGTAAGTGAGCGTGAGAAATGAAATCACAATGAGTATGTGATGGCTGTACAGTCAGTAAAAGAACTATATTAGTCCCGTTTGAATTGCTCCTTAGGATCATTAAAGTTCAATAATTGAGCATTTTCTTCATCCCACCTAAGGCAGATGGAAAGCTGACGCAGAATGAGTCCTCGAGAAGAAGTTGCTAGTGGATTCAAATAAAAAAAGTAGAATCCAGGTATCTCACCCGAGATCAAGATTTTCCACCATTAAATTATCCAGGCTACATGGGAATACTCGAAGTTTTTCCTCCTCCAACGGCGGTTCACCGGACTCGTTTGGTGAACATAACTTGATGGCCCTATTTCCCACTTCCAATGTGTTGCGCTAGCCATCATTTCACGCCGATTGAACATACACTACATATCTAGCCACTTCTTCCACACATGTTTAGACTTCACGATCGCTTATTCACACACATGGCAACGTCTCAACGTTCATGGAGTTCATCCAGAAGTTGGAAATGGATAAGAGGCCGAACTTTTCTAAGCGCGTTATATTTATCGAAGCTCTTTGCTCAGAAGCACTTTACAAGTACCTATTTACACCACGACACAAAGCGATGTTGCACGATTACAGAAAAATTATGCAAAAATATGTCTTAATGCCTCCATAATTGAGAGCCTGCTATTTTCTCATCAATTTCCGTCATATTTCTCGATTGGAGGGCATGCAGTTCATTTTTACACGAGCCTTTACAAGAATGGAGATCCCTTAGCCAGAAATTATGGATAGACAAATTTCGGTTCAAAAAATTAATTGAATACTTGATTGCCATCACGGAACTGCGAAAAAGGATGACGCAACGAGATAAATCACAATTAATGTGCTTTTTCAGACATGTGACAAATTTCGAGCTTAATCATTGCAGTGAATTTACTAACGAGGTAATCCCATAACAGATTCATAATACATCTGTATATAACAACTCTAGCCCGATTTCTCCAGGATGACAGCACTAATTCTTTTCTGCATCCTGCAATCTGATAATGAACACGACTGTGGTGTTCGATCTTTCTAGTGCCCTATATGTACAAGACCAGACAAGAAATGCCACTCATTTATCAAGATTCTTTTCTGATATTTTACACAATATATTTAGGTTGTCCCTACTCAAGTGTGTAGACTAATTCCGATTGATCACTCCCATTGTCACGTGCAATTTTCCCTCTAATTAATTTTCTAGTTTGGGCTGTTGTCAGTGAAATTTCATGTTTTTCTTCAAATCAATAAGTTCAATGCCGGAATTTGGAGTGTACTCTATACTTGGCGGATCAAAAGATATGCCGCGAAACTAGGATGGCAGCTCAATCTCTACACAGAATTGTATTCCTACTGAACTGTTGGGTAAACACATGCTTACCTAAGTTTACCAAAAATGTTCGCGAGCGCTTATCCACTTTCCACGATAGCACTTGGTGACCGCAGCGGTCCCGCGGCGAATTTCCATATCTGCACCGCATCTGCACGCATGCACACTGCACGTATCTTGTCCACCCTTGTCATCGTTTTACCCGAGCCTCAGCCGGCCTGAGGAGTCTTGCAGGGCTCGCCTTGTTTTCTCCGAAGCGGGGACACTACTAAGCTCTGACGCTCAACCATCGGCTTATATACACCTCCCAGTTGGCAAGTCGTCGTGTGACAAGAAGGGGGTAAAACGAAGGACATGGAAAGGGGGAGGCAGAACGTAGGTTGAACTACACCACAGTTAACCGATCAGCAGTTAGCCCCCTCCAAGCCGAAACATTGGGTTTGCAGTAGTCTGAATCTAGCATTTCTTCACAATGCGACAATATCCGTCTTACATTTTTGTAGGTGTGGCCTGGCACTTTCTGCTATGTTTGTCTTATACCCTTATCCAGTTATCAAAGTCAAGACTCGTTCGCCAACGTTGCAGTTGTGGCGGTCAGCCGATACGCACGGATCTCACACAAAACGAGCACTGCTTTCAAGCAAAATCAAAACATGCATACTCATTGAACCCTACTGAAGAGCACAGTGAATGAGCACAGATTGTGGTAAAATGGTTACGTCAGGCTTACACAAGACGCAAGCTATACGATAAACGAATATGTCAATTAAGAACAAACGTCAAAAATAACATAGGACACTTGACAGTGCAGCAACCCTAATGAAAGCATCAGTAATTCAAAATAGATCATTTGCAAGCCACGTTTCCAGTGTTCACCTGGTGAAGACGGCACGAACCTGGGAGGAGTCTAATAGTACTGTGCATTTGTGAGGAGCAACAACTTCAAAAGAAGGTTATTCCTGTCTGCGATAACGGGAAATTCCTAGTTCATGGAGGGAAACAGCATTGTTTTAACTCAGAACTGAGGCGGCTATTTCACTCAAGCAATCTGATAGTAGGTTACATGTACAGAAATGAGGCGTACCACTGCTGATACTATACAGAGCGAAGTGAAAACCATCGTTACAAAAAAGTCGGATACAATACCATCCAGTGAAAAGAAGGACATTAGCATGGAGATGAGACACTGAAAGGTCAATATATGCACATGAAATTACTTTGCTTGAGTGTTCTAAGTCGAAGACGTTAGATACTCGCCCTTATCATGAATTCAAAAAGCACTACCTGTATTGTGATCATTGTTGCGGCTTGCCAAGGGAAACGTGTCCCTCGCCTTTCGTACATTTCCAGGTAAAGCGTCGCCGTAAAGCGATCGACTATGAGGTTTGGCAGATTCAAAGACCCAGCGAACATACCTAAACATTGAGATGCTTGGATTCACTGGC
Organism: Ancylostoma caninum; assembly: GCA_037903475.1. Lineage (NCBI taxonomy): Eukaryota > Metazoa > Nematoda > Chromadorea > Rhabditida > Ancylostomatidae > Ancylostoma > Ancylostoma caninum. The sequence goes on from JBAJFG010000422.1 coordinate 241,048, forward strand.
GATTTCTGCTATCGTGCTCTCCAAAACTTAAAATATGTGCTTTTACCTGAGGTTTGTATGAAATAAACTACCGTTGTTAACTGGGCATTGGTAAAATTGGTGACATTGAATATATCAGCGACATTATACATGAGAATTCCAATTATAGACGGAATAGGTACAAATACGAGAAGTGCAGTAACATTTCGATTGTACACCTGAATGATATTTTTGTGATCTCCATCAAAAAGTTCTTCCTATGTGGCTTGCAAACAACCTTTTTCTTCCACAACAGATATGCCATTAAGCCGTAAATGGATATTGCGATAACCTCGAACATTAATTGAGCGACTTTAGCTAGGATTAGGAAAATTGGTGGAACGGTGACTGCAATCTCCATGTGTCTGAGCTGCAATGGGAGCAACTCTCAAATTTATAGGTACATGTAAGGAATGTAACTGCTGTAAGTATAATTATTGGAAGTAATCACTACAGCTATCCTAGGGAAACTACCACAATCCAGTTACTCCTATGTTTTGTCAGTGAATTCATCGCTCATCTCATTTGAGTTCGCAAGACGCATAAAGATTTAATATTGCTATGAAAAAGTATTCTGAATCTAAAAGTTAACCGCTTGGTTCTCATAAACGATGTATGTATCTTGCGAGCGTATGGCCTGACTCTCTCTCCCGTTCTGTAAAGCCTCAAGAAGTGTTAATTTCAGCTATTTTTATTGTATAACTATTTCTACCTCCATAATTTCTAAAAGAGCGAAAGTTCAGACAAAAAAAATCCAGTGCAAAGATAAATAGACAAATGACAAATGTAATTGCTGAGAAACCGTGAGTATGTATGGACTTTTTTCAACATACTTCACATAGCGTGAATAAAAAAATTACAACCTGGCAGCCACTTGCCTCGACGTCCTCCTGACTAATTCGCGGTCGTGGTTTAGGAATTAGATGTCTCCTGAAATACGAATCAAACTAATTACAGATCAATTCATTGCGAACTGAATAGTGCCAAGCAGAAAAACAGAACAGAATCGACAAGGTCATGATTAGCTGCGAGGTAGCTCCACAAGAAGTAATAGGCCAAATATTTTAGAAATATTTCATTTAGAATCGCATTTTATTGAGACTCCCACTTCTTTATTATATTGTGTACACATACATAGCAAGGAATTGAAAGAAGGATCTCAATGAAAAGAAATTCAATCGTTACTAGAAGAAAAGCATCAATACCTCTGACGTGAACATTACATTCATCGTAGCATGTCAGCAATTCCTCAAGCAGATGCTTCGTTTCTGGGTAATCTAAACTCGCTATATTTTATTCACTTTGTACTGTTTGAGACAATACAGCTTTTTCAGTGATTAAAAGCTGCATTGTCTAAAACACTACAAAGCGGAATAAAATATAACAGTGTATATCCAGCTGAAGGTGGCTGAGATAAGAATTTGCCCAGCTCTAGATTTTTAACAGAAAAAAGGAAACTGCATGCTGTACTGCTGCTATACATGCAAACAAATGCCTGAGCGGTGTTCACCTATCACCTGAAGTGGGACAGTTTTTGACCTTCACACATAAACTTTGCCAGACTGCCAGTACCATAACTGTGAGAACTACTACCTCGTACGACATACGGGCTGTTTCATAGTATGGAATCCATTGGGCCTAGAAATGCGTTCGACGTGATCAGGCCATTACCGAAGCTATTGCGGAAGCGTCGCAAAACGTTAATGAAGCTATGAAGACGGCACAGAGAAAGGCAATGTTAGGTTGGCGCGAAAGTTTCCCACCAGTCACTTTCGTATATTGCCAATTTTTCCGGGGTTGTTTCGGAACTTTCTATCCAAAACATATAGTCTTTCTCAAAAACACTTGCCTCACGCTGAACCGCCCGTCAGCTTAGCCACCTCACACCACGTATGATAATGCATAGGCGATCCGGCGCGGCGTAGCAGATGGGCGGTGAAGCATGAGGCAAGTATTTTTGAGAAGGACTGTATAACACATTCGCGACCTTACGCTTTTGGCATGATGTGTAACGAGGGACATGCCACATCACGTGACACATCATGCCACACACATTTGAACGAGCGTGGTCAACCGTTTGAGCACGTGGTTGTAGGAATTTTTCCGCTGCCGCATAATACCACGAATATGCCCATATCTGACTGATCGTTTTCTCTTTTGTGATCAATGGAGTTTCCAAATGCATGTCGTACATTCACTTGATATTTTAGTTTCTTTTTCACATGTAAGATCTGCTCTGCCCAGTACTTGTGCAGAACGGCCGAATATTTATTAGTATACCACTGCATAAGAGTTTGCTAGTTGTGACTGCTTCACAAAAATATAACCCTAGAAGGAGCGTACTCATCCGGTTGAGCACGCGGTCTCATGCGTCGCACCACGCTCGTCAGTGGGTTGAGCACATTGTCGCGAATGTGAGAAAGATCAGTTAGTCGTTTAATCATGCGTAATTCATCCTACCATTCCGTTGCTGTTATGACCGAAAAAAATTGTCATTGACTACAAGAATGTTTTTCTGTTGCAGCCTTGCAAGCTCAGGAAACACAGCAACGAAAGCGACGCTGCAAAAAACACATGTCGTACGATAGTTCTTTGATCTACCTCTTAGAATACTGTGAAGATTCGGTTCCGCATTTAAAAGACGGCGGCTTGGACTTGACACAGGCCACGATCTGGCCGGTAAGGTGAAGTGAATCGCGAGTGCCTTCTGGAGCTAATCGCAGAGAATTCATGGCGTGATATCCGCGAGCTGGTAGAGGAACCTCTGAGCTATCACATTACTACAGCTTTTCATCTACATTTCTTCCAAGAGAAAAGGAAATATTGCACATGTATTCATAATGGTCTGAGGTGCCAACAGATTCAAGTGAGTTGGGTGCGCGCTTCAACTTTTTAGCCTTCGACAGACATTTGCACTTGGTCCCAACTAGGTTACCAGTGACGAGAAATCGGCTCCTTGTGTAAATCACATGAGGAAAATTGGGTGGCTCAGACGCCGGTTAGCATGGATTCCAAGGCCAAAACGAGAACTCCGCACCAGAAGGCTATGCTCAATGTTTGACGGGATGGCGAAAGAACATTGAATTAGCGCAGCAGTTGTCAACAATGGTGGCACATATATAGCGTAATTGTCAATTGCATTAAAGAAGAAAAATTAGTGTGAAAAGGAGGGGAAAATGGTGGGGAACCTCCGCGACAACCTCATACGAAAACCCTGAGTCAATGTTAGAAAATTAAAAATTCCCCTGGAAAGGCAGAATGACCTTTTATTTTCTGTGCTTTCTTATTCTTTTCTAACGAAAAGCACATATGGGCGACGTGAGGGAAAAAACAAAGAAAAATCTGATTGTAGGAACTACGAGGGGCGAAGTGAAGGAAAAAAGTCTCGAATGTATGAAATCGTATTAACTACGTACATTTCCATTCTGCTATTTCAGGAAAATTTCCAGTTTCGATTTTTGGTGTCGATTCTTGAGAATCCCGGCCACATTTTGAAGAAACCCTTACTCCTAGTGTCTCCTGTATGTGAGCTTCTAGTAAAGCATTTGTTAAAAAAATCAGTGGTATAGATCACAGTCAGTGAAGACAGAGTTTTCGGATTAATCTAGTAAAATTGTTTTTTTTTTTGCTTCATCAGTGTACCTAGCAGCAAATTCGGGCCAGAAAAGCGAGAAATACTGGGTAGAATACCACAACTTCCCGGAAACGAAAACCAAGAATTGCGATGAGTACCAGGATTAATTATGAAAAATGCAAGATCTAATAGAGCCAGATTACAAAAGTTAGGGGAATTGCGTGTTAAGGCTGAATTATGTGAGCGAAGTTCGAAAGATCGATCTTTGGTCTTTTGTACACAGTCAAACTAAGTGTCAAACTTAGAAACAGACAAGTGCTCAACTATTGCAGTAGTTGGATTGAATTTTTCTTACACCATTTTGACAACCGGTTTTCACAGATAGCTGAATCCGCTGAGAAACATCCCGATGGAGTTATGGATAGGAGTGGAGGGGGAAACAAACCGACTCAATCAAAGAAGGCTTTTCGCTGGAAAGAAAGGAAGATTCCTTCTTCTAAAGTAATGAAGAACTGGTTTAAAAAACAAGTCAAACACAAGATGCCAAATTTAGGTATATTCCACAAAAGCTCGTAGATGTTCATTCCTTTTTGGGGCTTCGCTCTATTATGAGAATCTCAATTCCGTTAATATTACTGCTTTTAAAATCGAGTGATACTCCTAGTGGTATGGAACAATGACAACTTCGAAGAATTCAAAAAATCCGTACATAAATGAGTGAGTAGAGCAGTGAAGTTTGAGGAAGAGGAGTCCCAGCGGTGAAAAACTCGTCACTGCAAAGAGCGGAAAATCGTAAGCAATGTTTGTAAAAGAAAGAGCTGATGTCTTGTTGCTTTGCTGTTCATCTAGCAATTAAGTTCGTTGATCGTAAATGAGTATCGAAAAAAATTCAAAACTCAGATATGCACACTGCTCATGGTTGAATATGAAAACTGCGATTTCAAAACCATGCACTAATATAAGAGCTTATTTGAAAATCCCAAAGGAGGGCAATTACTTGTTACTGTGCAGCTGATGCGAGTTAATGCTGCAGACTATAAAATTGCATAGAAATCTCATCGGAAATTCAACTACTGAATAAACGGTTTTTTTTCTGGAAAATTCGTCAATGATTGTTGTCCCTTAACAAATGTCGTTCGTTGAGCCTCTCCCCTTGAATTTAGTTTGGGGATGGAAGGGAGTGGAGGGCGTGGGGGAAGGAAACTTAGCTGGGCGTGGGGGAAAGAAACTCAGTTCCATTTTGCAAATCCCATCCCTCGACGCATCAATAATCCCACTCAATTTTTTTTTTCAGCAGGAGCCACAGAATTTTCTCTCTTGCCACCCTACTCCTTCTCATTGATGAACGATTTGATGGTTTTCTAAATGAGTGTAGCAAAATAGATTTGATGTGCACATACATTATAGTGCTATGAAATATATCGAGAGCCACGAAAATAGATATTTCTTAAGCAAAAACGGCTTTAGAAACTGTGAGTATAGATGTAAGAAGAATAGAGCACGAGCAATGAGGTGTTCACTCAAAAGACACAACTTTGTCTGAAGAAAACACTTCTTGGCTAAGTCAGCCACTTGGGCAGTTGACGGTTAAAGGAAGCCCCACAAAATCTCATACACGAAGTCTTCAGCCGTTGTTGCCTTTAAAAGTATTCTGGTTTTTCGTAAGTACATTTTAGGTACACTTGATGTATGCATAATGTGAAGTGGTATAAAATGAACATTTGTTGCAGTTCTCAGTGTACCAGTATTCGTTATACATAGCACTTAGAAGAAAGGATGTAATGGCACAGGTCAGAACAACTACGAAAATTGATGCTTCTGAGCAAAAACAGCAGTAGAAACCTTTAGTATGCATCGCAAGAATAGAGCACAAGGCATGAGATGTCCACTGGTAAGGCGGAACTTTAAGTGAGGAAAGCACCCTGTGGCTAGGTTAATCACTTAGGCAATTGAAGGCGCAAGGAAATTGAAGCAGACGAACGAAGCAAAACAAAATCAGCGCAAATTCAGTATTTCCTCGATGCGATGTCAACAGTAACTTATCATTCGAACTCCTAAGGAAGGAGTCGTAATCAAGCTCACTTGAAATGGCAGTTACACTTATAGAGGGGCTGAGAAATAGAGAGGAAGTATAGTTAGAAGGTATAGAGATCGATATCTATTATTTCTACATGCTACATTCTACATATTGCATGTTACATTATGACCTCTATGCTGATCTGAAATTGCAACAGTACCACGATTTGAATTTCTTGTGGTATGACGGAGTCTATTTTCTTGTTATCTTCGCTTCATCAAATGTCGAGGTCCTTTACCCATCGATCACCGCTATATAGGCTGATGTCTATATCATAGTTTCAGTATTTCTAGTTTTCCTCTGCCGCTCATGTTCCATTTTTATGGCCAACTATCGAGAGTTTAATTACCCAAGTTTCAGGTGCTCTCTTCCCTGGCAATTAATCGTCCTGGATATTAACTCATGATCACCTCTCGCATAATAATGCCGACTCAATTTTTTTCAGAAAATATATGGGGACACACACTGTGGAAAAGTGAAACGGATAGGGCCAGAGAAATACGGACTCGCAATTGCTAGTGAAAATGTTACTGTACATGCAGGCAGACTAAAGCACTACCAGCTTCACAAAGCTCAGAACATCACAAAACATCATTTCTTCCAGTTGTACCACAAAACCAGACCGTTGATGATAGGCTTGTGGATGAGATGGGAAACTCGTCGGAGACTTCCATACATTTCCGGGACTAGTGGAGATCACCACCCTCAACATCAAGGACAGTTTTTGGAAAAATCTATTTTCGCAGACCTATACAATACAAACAGTACGTGCATACATATGAAGGAGGCGTGGCCAAATGTGAGGCTAAAATTGGGAACTTCATGATAAGCTCATTAAGTTTGAAATAATAGTCAAATAATTCTCGAAAAGGTAATCACGAGGGATGACAGGGGCGAGCGCTACAATAACAGTTGAATATAGTTTTGCGCATGATTTATACTTTTTTTGTACTTTTCAACCTTTCTGATAGAGAGTAAGCGTACGCAGCAAACTCATCTTATGAGGGGGGGGGGTGGAGAGAAGTGGAGAAGGAGAGTCGCTGAAGAGCACACACGAGCACTCCTGAAGGATCTGATGGTTCAAAAAACTAAAGATGGGCTACTTCATTCATTCGGATCTCGGGTATAATAAAAAAAAGGGATTCTTGAATGTTGGGATTTTCAAATGATAATTGGTAGTCGCACATTCCTAGTATTCGCGCTTGAGTGACTGAGCAATCATTGATTTTGGTTCCAAATCAGGCCATTCAGGAACAGGTGGATGTCTGCTGGAAATGTGAACCATGAGCAACTGCTTGCCCGCCCGTCGGACAGAATGATTACGGGTGAGAGAAATGCATTTGCCGCCTTATTGCTACTTCATGTGTTGTACATGTCAATATGATATCCGCAAAATATGATAATATGGTCATTGACTTGTGTAACAGTCTGCGAAGGCCTTAAAGCCGTTGTTAGCCTTGAATAGAGAGGGACGACGACTGAGTGAGAAGCCTTGAACAACCATTTCAAAAACCATTCACATTAGGAAAGTTTCTATTAAAAACAGGGAAATACCGAGAGAATGTCATACATGACTTCCTTTGCCCTTGGACATTTAGCCACCAGACTAGAAACTCCGATTTTAAAGCAACACTGCACACAAATAAAAGTCGAGGCGGACATCAGTGATGTGAGAATGAATGTACATGTGAAGGTATTCGCGCGAATTCGTCGAATACGTCTCTGCTCGGACAAACTCGAGAAGACGTACAACAATATACCTATAGGCCCACTTCAAAGCTTAGAGTGCTCATCATTCTGTGGTGGATTTTTAGAAGCGTTTTGGAGCCCCCAGCATTTTCGCAACAGAAGCATGGCACACTATTTTCGTATCTAAGTCCGTATTTTGTAAATTATGGACAAAACATATTAAAGATCAGAGTCATATGCATCAAATTCATTATCGTCATATGCCTAAAATCATCCAATCTCTTCAAAACTGTTGCGTTCGAATGCGTGCCTCGAGAAGTGACAAAAGTATGAAATGTTTGGCGTGAGAAGACGACAAAAGGACGCCAGGCAGACCAACTCGTGTGGAATTTCTTGTGACTATTACGCTGCATTCTACACGTATGTTTTCAAGGAATTGCTATTGCACTATTTGTAATACTATTACTTATTGCTTTGACGAAGTCTTTATTCCATTATCGCCGGTGGTCGAGCAAACATGCAAAAATACATAGATGACGATGCTGATCTACGACTCTGCATATGGGAACCTCCTGTTTTTCTACTTAGTATTAGTCCTTGCAAACATAGGGCCCGTTCTCCTGTTCTGCGCCTCAAGATGATGGTCTAAGTGTCTTTCCTTGTCATAAAAAGCAACTCCGGATCTTTATTTGCTATGTTCTTCACTTCGGGACCACTGTTGGCTAATTCAAGACTTGACAAAGTGTCGTTTCCTCAGAAGTTGTCCTCAGCACATCCAGCGTTCTGAGCGCATCTTCTCCTGGATCAGAGCGGTCTTCTTTTTTTTTTCTCCTATCCCTTCACTTATTCATTAATCCGCACGAGCAATTAAATAAAATCATATGAGCGTGTGCACCTCTGCCACAGCTGCCTTCCTTTCCTTGTCCTTGGTTACAGTCCAGCACTCACTCCTACATAGCTGAGGGAAGCAATGGTTTTGGAAGTGTCCGAGGGTACATTTGAGAAGTACATACAATTATGAGACTACGAAACTGATGTCTGTTGCTTAAAAGTATAATTGTATTTGTTACCGTACTAAGGATAGGATAGCATAGTGGAGAACATCAATGAAAATTGAAAACGTTCCGGATAAAAAACGGCAGAAACTTCCACCCCATGAGCGAGAAGAATAGAGCATATGCAGTCGAAAATTTGTTCACGAAGCGAATCCGTGACTGAAGGAAACAGATTCTGGCCAAGTTAGCGACTTAGTCAATTGACAAATGAACCTATTAGCATTCAGAAATCAAAAAGGAATTTGAGCGAACGAGCGCAAGAAGATAGAATCATCGCAGATTTGGTATCCTTCAGAAGTCAACCACTCTACTGGCGGATTTTCAAGAATAAAGTGACAGTCATGTTTCCTTGAAACTATGTTTGCCCTTATGGTGACAGAATATTAGCTTTTACCTTTACGCTCAATAGTTGTGTTGGCAATAACCTATCGTTAATAATCTCATGCATGCATTGATGTCATTTTCCCCCCTTTGCATTTCTCAGTTTCACTTGTAGCCCTAATGCATAGTACTTCGATATCTTGTTGCCAAGGCCTCGGCAATATCAGGTAAGAAGTAATGACATTCGGGACTGTCTTCCTTTAGTCGTAGCACAGCATTACCCCTTTGATGCTGGACTTGTGAAAAAACCGAGAAACTCTGCCGAGGCGCTAATGAGGATACGTTGGGCGACAATGTGGATCATTTTTCCAAGAATTTCACAGAGTCCTACACTTCAAGCAGCTCAAACTGTTTTGGAGACCAAAGTTGATAAGATGCCTTACGGATGTTCAGTGCTATCCGAATCAAAAGGAGAGGGCGCATTTAGCAATATACTGGCTCAGGTTGCTGGAAAACTAGCCCAGATAGGAAAGAGATGTCACTAAAAGGGATGTTCTGAGAGGAAACTTCATAGTAAGCTAATTAAACTAGGCCTGAAAAAATAGGCATTGAAATATGAGTGATAATTGTGTAATTTCCAAGAAGATAATGACTAGTACCAGCGCTCAAGAGAAAGTCAAATGGAGTGTTGTCGATGGTCTATATTTTCTGTATTCTTCATGCTTTCTATCACTTTTGATAGAAAAGGTCTTATGCTGCAAATCTGTCTTACGTGAGGTGCAGAGGGGGGGGGGTTGAAAAAGTGTGTTCTAATTTCGAATACGTTTGAAAGAATGAGATTCTCGGAAATCCAGAATTTCAAGCGATTCTTTCGAATGCTCTGATCATTTGCGCATCGATGATTTAATAATCACTTGATTCCACTCCGAATATATGAGGACAAGGTGAATTCGAAGTGGGTTATTAGTGAAACGCGAAAAAGAGCTCTTATTTGAGACTAGGTCGATGCTCAAATGAAATGCGATGGTCTTTTGATTCTAATCAGGGAAGTATACTAGGGGGTTCCGACAACTCGCAATGAAATGTATACTGTTGAATTCAGTTTTCGATGCTGATCTCAAATTCCTTCACATTATCTGCTGTCGACTTCTCTGTGAAGGATTAAGAGGCATCAAGTTGGCTTGTCTAAACAGGCCAAATCTGACTTTCGAGTTATATTCTGCTGAAAATATGTGCGAAAAGTATTCGAAACATATGGGCTAATGAAAATAAATTAGTACTTATGAAGTTTTCATAGATTCAGATAAGTTTCCGCGATCTTTTGGCAGAATATATCCATGAAGCCAAATTTTGGGCTGCCTTGCGCATGCTGGAATAATGCCGCATAACTCTTCAGAGAGAACTCCGTAGCAGATAAGGAAAACGAATCTGATATCTGCATCGAAAACTGCATTTGACAATATACATTTCGTTACGAGTTCTCGGACCCCCCTAGTATCCTCCCCTGGTAAGCTACGCCCATCACACACAATGGTTACGGTTGGTGAAATGCACTGATTAACTGGAAGGTATACTCATAAGACAATGGGTACAACCAGCTCGCGAATATTAATGTGATACCTACAAATTACAACAAAAGGGTCATTGGATCGCGCCTAATTATCTAATTCTGCAAAGGCTTGAAAGCTATTGTTAGCGCTCAACAGGGATAGATGTCCACAGAGTAGAAAGCGTTGAACAATATTTGTAAAAATGGCACGAATCTGGGAAGCTTTCCATCAAGAATAGGAATTTACTAAGAGGTCCCTACTTTATAAGAATCACTACGGAATTCGGAATTGTCGTTTAAAAATGCCACGAAAAGTATAATGGTTTTAATTGTAAGCACTATAGCCACCAGACAAGGAACTCCAACTTTAAGGCAACTTCGGGCGAATTCAACGCCTTTCGTGGAATACGTCTTTGGTCAGACAGAGCCAGTACTCGTGAGGAGGAATACTGAAAGGTACAAAGACGATTACGTTAGAAATGATGTAATCTTAGGCCTGTTACTACTCCCAGGTACTTGTGAGGTTCTCCACATGTTTTGGTAGCTTTTCGAGCAGACACCATTGTTCTACATATTTATTTATCGTAAGCAGCGGTTCTAGTCAAAGTAGAGCGCATTTTCGCACTTCAGATTAAAGAAATTTAGCTCACGCATATCATAGATGTCAATTGCAAGCATAATTCCTTATAGGAAAGCCAAAGGAAAGTTATCGAGTTTCAAGGAAGAATGGAAAAACAGAAAGATCAATGGAGAGGAACTGAGTTAAAGGCAATGTTTCACCTCTTTCCAACGGTATTGCTCAAAAACCCCTTTTGAGTCCCAACTCATCGGCGCCTGTAGCCTCCGTGGCATTTAGTCCGTTGCTGGTCAAATATGGAAGGCAATCCCTATCCTATTAGGTAGTGGATGTGTTTCCATCAATTCCCACGGTCTTTCAAGAATTCAAGAAAATTACGGAGTTCGTCAAAATGTTCACTAAGATGCAGTTATCAGAAACCTCGTCCTCCATTTTGGCCCCTTCAAAGCACCGCCCACAAACTTCCCAGGAACTGAGGTTCGGAAACGGTTTTTTTTTTCGGAATTTCTACATGGAGTCGCATTTGTACAGTACATCCGAAACCATGGGGCCCATGACGCGGTCGCGATTCCTCGTGTCAGCACGGCCGCGGCGACGCTGACGATCAACTGTTTGGAATAAAACTAGTGAAGAAACTCATCGACTGGAACGGAAATTGTTGTAAAGATAATGAAGCAGTAGAGAGAAATTTTTGAATAGACACCTGATGCCAGGTCAGAGTGCCGCTCAGTATCCCCCCCCCCTTCCCGGATGAACTGTATACAACAATTTCCGTTACAGTCGATGAGTTTCCTCACTAGTGTTTCTGTTCAGCAGCTCCTGGGGAAGTGAAAATCGATAACGAATCTCAGGTGGAATGGTATCTTCGAGGACGACTTCGACCGTCTTGTTCTCGAGGTTTACAACAATATTGAATGTCTAATTGTCGACGAGTTTTCTATTAAGTCAGAGCTATTCGCTACTTCTCTTGTGCCTAAAGTAAGCATTTGCTTTAGCTTACCTTCTTGTACAGAGTCTTTTCAGCGCGCTTTTTACAGCGGATAGGACTTGGAGTTAATTCTTACTGCTATAAGGTCGCTACCACTGACCACTTTATGAATCATACAGTACGTGACCACATTAAATTGTAGATCCGGAACGTTGACCATGAGCTTTTATCTTCCTATCAACGATGGAGAAGAAGAGGGGAGCAGACGGGGTGGAAGAGAACTGAAAAGATAAATAATAGAGAAATGAAAGTTTTTCAAGGACCCTTTTTATATCGTTCGCTTCCGTCAGATCCTGAATCGGTATGGAATTGTTTGGGAATTCTCTCGGGGCGCCTTTTCTGTAAATAGTAGAACAAATATGGAAACTTCATTACAGTGATGCGGCTAAAGGTAAATCCCTTTGGGCCATTATGTATAAACAGCGAGACCAATAAGTAGAACAGATAGGCTTCGATAAGGTTAATTAACGTTGGTCAAGTGTCCTTCGTGTACTGTAAACCTGTGGTGGCTTGTCAAATGCCGTTCGTCCATGTGTCAAGCTGTGAAAGCTTCTCTGTATTTAGCTATAAAAATGCTAAAATGCATGCCTCTAACATACTCAGACATTCGAGCAGCACTAGTCTCGGTGGGCGAGGCCTGTTCCGCCCATCGCCCCGCCCATTCGGCACAAGTTCGACAGTGCTGGAAATGTTATACAGTGCTGCCAAGTTTAGTGGCAGTACCGAACAGTTGCCGCGCACTCGAAAACGGCAAAATTTTCTGCAGCACCGCTGCCACTGTGCTGCCGGACTTAGATCGATTTGGTATCGATCGAATTTCGCTCCAGCGCGATGACGCAATTTCGGCGCGGCGCGCCGAGAAACATTTTTGAAAATGTTTTTTTTTTCGTTTCTTTTCCGTTCTCTCTCATCTCTTTCACTTCTTTCTCTCTTTATATCTCCTTTTTCCTCTTCTTTCAATGTTTTTGTGCGCGCTTAAATTTGTTTTACTGCATTTTAACTATTTCTATGCGCGCAACTTCTCCCTCGCGTTTTTTTCATTCTTTTTTGTTCCTTCACTCTCTTCTCCCCTCTCTCTCGTCCTCTCTCTCATCCTCTTCTCTCCTTAGTTGTTTTCACGCGCGCGTTCTTCTGTTTTATTGAAATTTGGTTCTCCCCGGCGCGCGTTTTTTTCGTTTTGTCGCAATTTGAGTATCCCACCCGCGCGTAACTTCTCTCTCACTGTTTTTCTTTAATCTTCTTTGTTTCCCTCCACTCCTTTCGCCTTCCTCTCATCCTTTTCCTCTCCTCTAATCTTTCCTTGGTTGTTTTAAGCGCGCGCTCATCTATTTCATCGCAAATTTTCGCTATCCCCGCCGCGCAAATTCGCTCCCATCAATTCTTTTTATTCTTTCACTATTCTTTTACACTTCTTCAGCCTCTGTTTCATCCTTCCTCTCTTCATCTCTGCTTTTGCACTGTTTTTACGGGCGCTTTCACTTGTTTTTTTTCTACTATGACTGTTTTTTGGCGCGCAAGTCCTCGCTCACTAATTTTCTTCAATCTTTTTTGTTTCTTCTTTCTGCTAACGCTTCTCTCTCATCTTCTGTCGCTTACTACTCAATCCTTCGTTGTTTTTATGTGCGCGTCCGCTGGCATTGTTCTAATTTTGGAATTTTTCAGGTGGCAATCGTGTGACGGCCATGCGAGTGTAGAGGGTTTTTACAAGCACCAGAAACCGATTCGAGTCCTACTTGCACGGCCGACATTCGCCAGTACGTTCTGGTGGATGAGAGACTACGTCCTAAATCAGTGAGTGTACTTTTTATTCTTTTATCACCTTTTCTCAAAATTTCGAGATCTGCTTTCTACCATTAAATTGATTTATAAACGCCGACGCTTCTCCATCCCAGCACGCAGCCAAGAAAAGGTATATTAGGTTTTGACCTAATAGCTATGTGAGAGCTTCCAATTCTTTTTTTATTTCCGGATTGATGCCATCTCAAGTGGAAAAATTAGTGATTAGTGGACGACGGAGAGAGAGGGAAGCAAACAGAACTTTTTCAATTCCGTGACGGAAGGACTGTAGCCCAGAAATTCGTATGCCTTAATTGGTTTTCTGTCGGTCAGCTACTTCCTTTTGCTAATTTTATTGCTTCCACTCGTTTCTGTTTGTTTCCCGATCTCGAAGTCTCCCCCATGATTTTTTTTCTGATTTGACTCACACTTGAAGAGAATTTTTTTCTTTTGGAATGATTTTTGAGCTTTAAAACATGGATTGACTCTGACTTTTTGTCCTTGACTTGAACCATGGATTGAATCTGATTTCTTTGACTGTGACTTGAATTTTGACTCATCAAAAACGTTGAAAAATCTACCTAAGATTTTCTGCTGAGTTTTTTTTTTCGCTGACTCCAGCTGATCTCACATCCCGGACGTGTCGTTCTTATTCTACTGCTCCATCTTTGATTTCTAACATTTCTCCGACGTTGCTGCCTTCATTCCCCGATCTGAATTGATTTTTCGATCTTTCTACCTGTCTCTGGAACTGATTCAAGATCTCCACCATTATGCAGGGTTCCGTCGCTTTTTTCCTATTTCTTGTGACGTTATTCCTAGGCCGATCTACCCGGATTTGTCGTTTAAATGGCCTTGTCTCGTTTTCACCACTCTAGGAATTGATACCCAATCTACGTCGCCTTCTTCTCGGATTTGTCGTGTTTCGCCGCATTTTTAAATTTGCCTCGATTTCGCTATCCCGCTGCCGCTCTCACCTCCTTAGCCTGAACTACCTGCTTGCCACGCCTCGCTAATTCCCGAAACTGACTAATTCCGACGATTACCATTCCTCAACCTTGTGCCACCCAATTCTGACCTCACTTTTTCCTCTACCCTCAGTCATTCCGATGAAATCCTCACTTCTTTCGATACTGGTGCCGAAAACGCGAGTGCTTTGTCTGAATGTTTTGGATTTTTGCCTCAACTTTTTGCCTTCTGTTGGATTTTTAGTACAGGTGCACTTTTTGTCTGAGTAGGAAGTTTTATAGAAGGAAGTTTTTTAGAATTTACGAGAGCGATAAACTTGTTGTGAGGAGTGCACGTGCGCTGACTATTTTTTGTAATTTTTCTCATCGTACATACCTCACTGTTTACTCACATACCGGTCATTATTTTATTTAATGGTCGCTCTACTCACTTGAACTTAGAAGATATTGATTATTCGTAAAATTTGTACATATTTAGTTCTATGCTTTAGGGGATTTTGGGCTTTTTTGTGCCGAGTGCTTTGTGCTTCCTTTTTGCCCAAAATTTCCTACCTTCATCCTGAATTCTGAAGTTGTTTGTTTTTTTTTTGAGTGTCTTGGGCATAGACAGAATTGGATTTCATTGCAGATCTTGGGTAGCCTGACCCAAGACACCCAGTTTGGTGTGTATTTCTTGATATTTTCGCTATTAGAGCATTTTGAGGATTTTTTTCCGAAAAACTGTTTTTTCTGACGTTAGTGGAGCTTAGCGGCACTTTAAGCATGCTTATTATTCGTCTTAGTGTGTATTCTGGTCGAATCTGTATTTTTGTTCATAATAAATTTTTCATGAATTTTTCGACCATTTGACCATCAGAAAATTTCAGAGTTGGGGCAGCACTATAGCCAATAGTGCTGCCACCTTAAGGTCCGCGGGGGGCCGCCGACCTTATATTGGCAGCACTGTCGGCCCACTATGGCAGCACTGTCGCCCCACATTAGCAGCAATATCTGCCCAAGACCCGACACAATTGCTGATATTATATGAATACTATATGACCGGAATTCTATTGGTGATGATAAAGAACTCTCAAATTAGCAGCTGTTCTCGAAAAGCCATAAAGCTAGTGCTGCTCAAGGCCGAGCCTAGAGCTGAGCGAATGTCTGAGTAAGGGGACCACTAAACCTACCGAACTATAGGTCCGTCTCAAGAATGGGAATGCAGATGTGCCATCAATATGGAAAAATAATACGCTAAAGTGTGAGACAAATTGTAAACGCGCGCCTATAAGTAAGACAAAAATGGTTCTAACAACGAACAACATCTTGAGTTGAGATGTTTTCACCATAAGTAGCCATAATCATTCAATAACATCCTCGCGGAAAATTAATGCCTCGTAGAAAGAATTCATTGCACCATGAGGAAGAATAGAGACTTATTATAATTTTGAACTCGGCATAGTCTTTGAATGTTTACTTCGAGGAAAGCATCTTTGACAGAAGCAAGCCTTGGTCTAATACTGCCAAGTCTAGGCCACACAGCCCATACATGGACAAACTTCCGGCCTATGAGGACTGAAAGTTGGGCCAACACCCGGAATTTCGTATCAGCTACTCAAGCTTGGGGATCAAGAAGCCGCTATTCACGCGAACGCGCCCAAGTCGAATGCAAATACTCTGCAGATGTTTAACATAAAGTCCGGCACAATACCTCTGCTATCTTCCTTTGTATAAAAACGCATAACACACGAAAAGAAATCCCATGATCTTGGTTAGCTGTCTTCTAAATTTCTTTAGAAATTGGAAACCAGAGAATTTCCGGTACTTCGTATACCTGCCATTGGGCTATTAGCTGCTCTGTCAGACGATTTCAATTGATTTAGAAAAAGTGTTCAAGTATAACTTTGTAATATTGAAAGAAGACAACGCGTATCCAAAGTTTTAAACGCTAATTCGATAGAAAACTAGATTTTATGAAAGTGAACGATGGAGAAAGATCTACATACATATAATGTGACACCTAATTTGTCCGTGCAAATCTTTTCCAAGCAGGCAGCTGGAAACAGAAACTTTATTTCATGTTCAAAAATGTCGTAAAGCTCTCAGAGACCTTTTTCTACACGCGAGATTGCTACACGCGAGAATGCAACTCTCATTACTTCCCCCATTGGGTATGGGAAAAGTTTAAAAAAAAACAATGTTCAGGGGAGATGTCTAATGATAGTCTACAAAAGACCGACGTTTAGTAGTTCAGAGGAGTAGATGACATAACCGGGTTCACACTTGGATTTTGATGCCCCGGCTTCCACTCTCATGAGGAAAATTGTTATTGTTCCGATCGTGATCCAATCGATTGCGTGGTCAATTTTGCAATAAAAGCACCGGCTAGAACTTTTCCTATCACGAGCAATAACAGGTACAATCTGAATCAGCAGGATCAGTAGGCAGTAAGTTTTACGAGTTTTCATTGCTAGCATTGAGCTCTGAAATCGTCCCTGGAGCGCGAAAAACAGCAATTGTCAGCTGATTCGGCCATGATATCAGGTGGAAGTGTTTTGTGTTAGCCTTTCCTCCATTCGTATGATCCCATTATTTATTTGCTTTCCGCTTAGCATTCCACTCCATTCTCCTTATAACCTCCTTTTCCTTTCAAACATCCATTTCCTCAACTATTACTCTGAAAACTGTGCAGCACGAACGCAGCCCGAACGGCGTAATGGTTCGAGTAGAAACGCTGGCAACAACGATTCCCAGTTGCTGCCATCTTCCCCTCGATTGCTGCTCAAGCTTTCGTCCCTTCAGCAGTAACTGCTGACGGATGTCAGCAATTGAGGGGATGATGGCAGCAAGTGGGAACCATTGCTGCCTTGGTATTCAATTATCCAACTGCGTCGAGAGAAGGTGAAAATGTTGGCAGCGTTATCGACTTTTTTCGTTCGACCCCATTCGTGTAACTCGACCATCCTGCTATAAACTACTTTTTTATGAGCTTGACCAAAATCGAGCACTTTACTTGTGTTCCTCATAGTCTAAAACCTAAGGTTGGATCAAAGTGATGGAATTTTCCGCGGCTGCTCCCTTTAAAGCGGACGAAGAGCGCCTCCTGGATCTGATCGAATAGAACTCGGGTCGTGACACTCATGAGCTGACAGAGAAACTCCAGCGTCATTACAAAACCATAGTTTTTTGGACAGGCAACGAAATACGACGTATGCACATCTCCTGATCTGAGTGACTGTCATCTTCGGGTATGAAGGTTGGGTGCATAGTTCTCGGCTTTTCCGCGGTCCTTCGCTTGGCTCAAGAACTTGGTTACCGGTGACGAGAAGAGGATTTCTCACATAAACGGAATGAGGAAACGTGACCCCGAGAAAAAAACTTCCTCGGATGCCACCAACCTTTATTTTCATCGCCAAAACAAGGACCACCTCCTTAGAAGGCAGTGCTCACTGTTTGATGGAATAAAAAGGGAATCGTTCATTGGCGCTGCTGTTGCCGCGGGAGCTCCTGTCAATAATAGCGGCACATCTGCTGCGTGATTGTTACTTGTGTTGAAGAAGAAAAAACTAGTCTGGAAAAGCGGAAATGACGCGAAACTTTCACAACAACCTAATAATAGAGCTCAAATTACTGTTTCTTCGAAAAAAAAACGAAAACTTCAACAAAGCTATGTCAATGGCAGCTTTATGAATAGCACTTGCCATATTCGTATACATGTAGGTGTTCGATTGAACCAGTGGACACGTTCTCTCTCGTCCCTGCTCGGATGTGGGTAAGGAATCAATGGAATCAATGAACTGATACATTCATGCAAAATACTCGTGTACAACGGAACATCCACATTAGTTTGAGAATTAATGGAATAGGCCGATTAGTTTTTACGCTCTAAGTTTAACATGTTTGAGAAATTCTTTGGGGAAGGGGAGGGGGGGGGAGAGGTGGAAGAGGGGACTTAGCTGCAGTTGGACGGCAGTAACCGATGCCTGAGAAAAACTGGATTAGGGCGAGATATCTTACAAGGGAAGGATACCAAATGTCTGTAGCACTTCATAATGGAATGTGCCTCATAATATGAAGTTGACGATGCTGATCTCCATTATGTTCTCCATTAGTGCCTAATACTACTACGCAAAAAGTTATAGCCTTGTCTGTGCAGTATTATGAGCAGTTTCTGCATCAACTCACCTTAACCCCACGTAGTAGGCGTTGCCGTGAAAAATGAATGCAGAATTCGTGATCAGCAGTCCAAGTAACCGTGTATGCAAAATCTCAGCGGAAAATGCATCACTACGGGTGAAGAATTGCGCCTTGATCAGTCGCTAGTACTACTAATTACAAGCGAACTTTGCTTCATCGGAGACTTCCTCGTGGGGAATGTACACTGCCTTGTGCATCTCGAAGCTCTGATTTCAAAACTATCTTGACCTTGGCCCAGCATCGCGTCTGCTATGATTTGTATTCATTTTTCCAGACGCAAGTGATAAGAAGGTGTACATAAAATGAGGTGTGTCAGGTAGGTCAAGGAAGTGTGGCGCATTGGTAAGTGTCTCCGTTCCCGTGGATACCCTCACGGGTTCAATTCCCCTCAGGAGTCGCGCTTTTGCATTTTCTCCCAGTCACTGATTTTCTCTAAAAATCTATTCTATGCAGTTTTTTGTAAGTGTTCCTACTTGCAAATACATATTCTAAAAGCTTGAAAGCGTTTTCAAAGATCTTCACTACCCCGACTTCGTCGACAGTGGAACTGCTGATGGACTCACGTGAGCCCAAATTTTCAAGGAATTCTTTTTTTTTGCTGAAAATTTCCATAGTAGGGTTATCTGAAGTGCTGAACACGAATATGATATCCATTTCGTGACGTCACAACATTCTTATAGGTTTGCGGTAGAATGAACAGCAATTATTGTAGAAAACCAAACAAAATTGTTGAATTTCGACATTAAAATGTTAGAGGCTTGCAGAATGATGCTGATAATCGTGATCAGCATCTGAAATTACCCCTATGTGCAAAATTTGGATGGAATCTGCTAGATGCCCGAACTACCCTATACCCAATGACCGTTTCCTCGTGAGTGGTAGTAGTAGTAAATGATCAAGGGGTGATTGTCTAACCGTAATTCTTGCCTTTTTCGCTGAAATTTTGCATACAGGTTCAGTTGAGCTACTGATCGCGAATTCTGCATCCATTTTGCACTACAACGCCTATTTTGTGGGTTTACGGGAGGTGGACGTAGAAACTGTACCTTCGAATGTGCTGCACAGACAAGGCTATAACTCTTTGCGCAGTAGTATTAGGCACTAATGGAGAACATAATCGAGATCAGCATCGTCAACTTCATATTATGAGGCACATTCCATTTTGAAGTGCCACAGACATTTGGTATCCTTCCCTTGTCAGCATGAAGCTACCGAGCGGGAATGCCTTAAACTCGCCTAATACCCTAAGCCATTTCTTCGGAGCTGCTGTACACCTGTGACGGGAAAAGGGTACCAGGACAGACCAACACGGAACTATTGAATATAATTGAACATATTACATGTATTCTATCAGGTGTTCCATTGCGTGTTACATAATACTATTCTAACACTATTACTTATTGCTTCGACAATGTCGTTGGTTCATAATTGCTGGTAGTCAAACAAAATGCATGAATATATAGATAGATGATGATGATGCTGATCTGCGACTATTCTTTGCATATGTGAACACCTTGTTCTCCTATGGGGAAAATGGAGTTGGGGAGAGGGCACTTGGTATAAGTCGATAATATGACCTGTCCTGCACGTTCGGACTTGTTAGCTGACACGTCCAGAACGCTCTGACTTGTTAGCTCTCTTAATGAACAGTAGTTACCTGTAACGCAAACAAGTCAGAACGTGTAGGACAGGGCATACCATCGACTTATACCAAGTCCCACTCCATTTTACCCATCCTCTGCTCTCCTCAAGATCCGCTCTCTTCTGCTGCGCCGCAAGATGCTATTCCGGTGCACAGACCACTTCCATCATTCTGTGTGCATCTTCGTCAGGATCGAGGCAATTTTTCTTTTTTGTATTTCCGTATTTAGTGTTTCACCCGGATGAGTCAAGATCAATTCTTCAACAGCATATAAACATGAGCGTCTTGGCTATGCCTGGGGACCCTCCTTTGTCCTTGGTTAGAGTCCAGCACTCACCACTGCATAGCTGGAGGAAGTAATAATGTTGAAGCGTCTCAGGATATATTTGATGTGTACATACAAGAAAGGCGCTCTGATATCTGTTGTTCTCAAATATAACTGTATTTGTTATAACACTGCTGCGGAAGGACAGACTAACACAGATGAGAACAACTACAAAATTTGAAGTTCCTGGATAGAAATAACAGTAGAAACTTTGAACATATAGGTAACAGGAACAGAAGTGAAATGGAAAGCTCATTCAGAAGGCGGAATTTTGATTAAAGAGCACACACATGAATTAGTTGCCTAGACAGCTTACAATTAAATTTGTCTGTTCACATTCGGAACTAAGAAGGAAGTTAGAGAGTAGTGTAGAGTAAATAGCACAAGGAAGTGGAATCAGCACAAGTTCACAATTTTTTGAACGTCAACAACATTTCGACTCTATAATCGAATTTCCGAAAATGAAATGTTAGTCACATATCCTTGAAACCGCGGATAAGTTTAAAGAGATAGAATATGGCTTTTAACTTTACGCTTAACAGTTGTTTTGGCAATAACCTATCGTGTTGTTAATCACATATCCTTGGAACCGCGGTTACGTTTACAGAGATAGAATATTGCTTTTACCTTTACGCTTAACAGTCGTTTTGTCAATAACCTATCATTGTTGATCTCATGGCATACAGTAATAATACATGCATTATACATACATTGAGATACATACATTAACACCTTCTTCCCCGCTTTTCCCTTATTTCAAATGAAGAAAAAGTGTTCTAGTCTTAATGCACGTCAATTCGATATCCTCCTTGATGTGGTGCAACATCTTTGTTGTGTAACTAATAAAAAAATTCGCAAGATTTACTCAGGGATCAGTCTAAGAAAATAAAGAAAAAGTGGAAATACGTAGAAAAGGAAGAATCTTATAGTGGAGAAGAGTCAAAGATGTACAGTAGCGAGCAAAAAGATTGCAACTTTTGGTTTTTCGTCTGTAACTTTGTTCAAAGCAGAGCATGAGTGCCCAAATTTTTATGGGAGTTGTGGATACTCATGCGAGACAGGAAAAAGTTAGAGCCTGCCCATTCCACTGTTTTTCTGTTTTTTAAGAAAAATTTATTTCGCAGAAGTCGAAATCTGTGATTTGGCACCATCGACAACGTCTCGTGAAATGACGTCTATCGTTGGTATCTGACCACGCTTCGGTTCCTTGATGCAGATCCAACCCGTATACGCTAGAAAATATGCATCCGTACATCAATGGTTCACATACGCAGAGTCCACTTGAGGTTACTTCAGCAGTGATCCTCTATGAATGTATCTGTCAGCCTTGTTCCTTCTATCAGCTCTGTTTAGAAGGAAAAGGTACTGCTGACGCTTCCACACGTTTAGTTCCGAGTGTTCGGTTTTAATGCATTTCCTTGCTCTCTCGGAACTCCGAAATATTCTTGCTGACTTCAGTGCACCCAATTGTGCACATCACGGAAAATAAGTTTTGGAATTTTTTTTCTGTCTCTGGGGGCGAGATGCCTCAACGATTCCATCAATGATAAAGATGCTACAGGGTTCCTAGAATATTGTCGTGCACACTTGGATACATGCCGCCTTGGATTTGATGAGGTAGGTCTCACCAGTCCTGATGTTGTAAATATGGATAATGAAAACAAATGAATAAATATGAATAGATACATGAAATTGTCAACTACGCATATAATGTTGTTGTGGCGAAGTGCAGGATATGATTTACTGCTCAGAGAAGCAGTAATCGCGACACCTAGCGCAAGGTGTGAACGAGCTCGACGAGTTGCGTCAACACCTTACCATCGTGCTATAGTCAGTCACATGTAACGGCTATTTTTCTGATGACGTATGAAAGGGGAAAATTGGTGGCTACAATCCAAGCAACCTATAGTTCCACATCCTAGTACGTAGCACTCGAAAAAGCTTCGGAAACGAGTTTCAGTAAATTGATCGGCGCTTCTGAAGTCCACAAATGTATGAGTCCCAAGTTCTTCCATTCATTTTCCGACAGCTAATTGCATTCGATCAGAGATGGCCCTTCAGAGGTTGCCAGAGTAAGATTATGATAAACAGTTGAAATCATGCACAAAGATGGGTGCCTTTAAAAAGCGAAGACAGGTGCTTCTAGAAAGAAAGAAAGATTCAGGTAAGGCAATTGCTCCAATTAGAAAAGTTAATTGCAATTTACTTCAAGTGAAGTAGAATAACATGCCAGCAAACGATGCGCTGCAATTATTGGGGCCTTATAAGATAGATATGTATTGACCCATTCTCAATTCCTCATTTTCAAACATTTGATTTTGACTATTGAAGAAATAGACTGAAAGGAAAATTGATCCAAAAATGGATTTTTCTACGGGTTCAATACAAGTTTTTTTTTCAACTGGAGTTTACTGCTGGAACTCTAGCCATCCATGTTCCCAATGTGATACATATCATAGCTTTTCTCCCCTCCCCGCAATAATTCCCGCGCCCATGAATATCTATGTCTACAATAAAAATAAATAAAATTATGAACAAGAATTACAATGATTTGCAGCCAAAACTCTCAGTTTTTTTCTTGGCAAAGGGCATTTGATTATCCGTCCAGCCAAGTAGCTATTTAACAGGTTAATTTATATCCCTATAGCATTTCTTAAGTCTATAGGTGCGTTAGTGTTCAAATTCCAACGTTCCATGTTCAACTTTTGACTGCTTTTCTCTGATGAGAGAGAGTTCAATGAATTCCACCAAAATTTGTGTGTAGAGGAGGCAATAGGTTTTTGTACATAGTTTCTTTTCAAAATTAGTTTCCTTTCTTATTTCGCAGCAGTGACACGTTTTTCCCCTATCCAGGTATCATTAACACATTTACGACAACGTCCGGGACTGTTCGATTATGAGGTGTCGGCCGTATGACACTGCGTGTACGACCGCTCGAGCACGCACTCTTTGACTTCAAATTTTTTGAAAGGAAAGAAGACCTCTTCTTAAACTCCTTCGCAAGGTATCCCAAACTTGGACAGCTGACAGAACGGTTACCCTTGGAAAAGAAAGTCCTAACAACAACGTCAACAAACAGGATCGGAATTTCTAACAATTACGACACAAAGGATTACTCTTATCATAGAGGCCAGCGTTTCATATGGAAAGGAAAAAATACTACCACCACCTTGGACACTCACGACACAGCAAGAAAAAAATTTAGAGCCAAGCAAATTAATTATGCAAAAATCCATACGAGATCGGTGTTTGTGGAAGCGGTGAAAGATGACGCTCCGAAAGTTGCTTGTATCAGAGGAGGAGGCTCCAAATTTCGAGGCTTGCGTTTGGCTCATACGTAGCTAGGCCTATTGATGGACTTGCACAACCATCAGCACACGTCCACATCCGCTATGACCCTGTTCTTCAGTGGGGAAATTTCTCGAGAGCAAAATTTGAGGAAGACCACCATATCAGGGAATATGGAGTAGCCTTGGAACTGTATCTCGTGGGGTTCGAGGAAGCATGTATACTGAGGTTCTGTAATACTCTGAACACGACCATAACAACCTTTTTGCACGTAGGTAATGATTTATCGAGTTATCATTCTTTATACTTTGTCCAGGAACCAGTGGGAACATGTCCACTGGGGTTTTTTAACCAGCTGAACAAGAATATGACAATCGTTTGCAGATGAGCACCTGTTTTCGATTTATTGACTTTATTGATTGTTCGCTATTTTTACCCACAGTTCGGTGAATATATTTTAAATAGGCTCCTTGAATATA